>CM070097.1:1973474-1985974 GCA_036178185.1 Liparis tanakae
CTTCATGTGTTAAAGCTGCATTCTCTCTCCTTAACCACCAGGGGGCAACCCCTTTGGTTGTACAGAAGTCTATGCTTCATGTGTTAAAGCTGCATTCTCTCGCCTGGCCACTAGCGGGCAACTCCGCTGATTGTATAGAAGTATATTTCCTTCATGTGTTAAAGCTGCATTCTCTCTCCTGACCACCAGGGGGCGACCCCTTTGGTTGTATAGAAGTCTATGCTTCATGTGTTAAAGCTGCATTCTCTCGCCTGGCCACCAGCGGGCAACTCCGCTGGTTGTATAGAAGTATATTTCCTTTATTTGTTAAAGCTGCATTCTCTCGCCTGGCCACTACCAGGCAACTCCTCTGGTTGTATAGAAGTATATTTTCTGTATGTGTTAAAGCTGCATTCTCTCTCCTCGACCACCAGGGGGCAACCCCTTTGGTTGTATAGAAGTCTATGCTTCATGTGATAAAGCTGCATTCTCTCGCCTGGCCACTAGCGGGCAACTCCGCTGGTTGTATAGAAGTATATTTCCTTCATGTGTTAAAGCTGCATTCTCTCTCCTGACCACCAGGGGGCGACTCCTCTGGTTGTATAGAAGTCTATGAAAAGCCCCAAATGCTCCAGTCCCAAACCAACGGGTTACTACGTCCACTCCTTTTTTCTTAAAATAAACCAAAAACCCTCCTCATCACATCCTCGGACCCTCTTTTACTCCCTTGTACCCTCCTCCCGTCTCCTCCTACATCCTACTTCCTACATCCTCCTTCCTACGCCCTCGTCCTGCTATCCTTCCTCCCCCCGGGAGAAGGTCTTCCCCGCCTGTTTATCAGGAGGCAGCATGTGTTGGGTAATGTCAAGCGTCTATATTTATGGCTCGGATAGGAGAAGAGAGAGGGAAGGAGGGAGAGAGGGAGGGAGGGAGAGTGGGCGGGGCTATGGGGGGGGGGGGCTGCAGCCATTGGCCCCAGACAGGAACTGGAGTGTGAGCGGCTCACAATGCTTCAGCCTCTAAGCCGGCTGGACCTCTAATTTGCTGCTGCAGCTGCCTGGAGGAGCTCAGAGCCGCTGACGGCCGCTCGGATGTATTGATCCTCCTTTGAATATTCCTGTGGACTAAAGGAGGAGGAGGAGGAGGAGGAGGAGGAGGAGGAGGAGGAGGAGGAGGAGGAGGAGGAGGAAGACAAGGAGGAGGAAGAAGAAGAGGAAGAAGAAGAGGAGGAGGAGGAAGCCTCCTTCTGGGATCAGAGAGATAGACACACAGAGGCAGGTGGATTTATTATTTCAAAAGAGAGACAGTGAGAATCAATGAACCGTGGTGTGTGTGTGTGTGTGTGTGTGTGTATATTTGTGTGTGTGTGTATTTCTGTGTGTGTACGTTATCTCCTCTCAGCGTTACTCTGTATTGAAAACTCCCTCCCACTTTTTTAAAATGTTGAAGTGGCGCTTCAGACTTCTCCTGCCCCCCCCCCCCCCCCATTCCCATCGCCTCGTTCTGCCCCCTCTTCCCCTCCTCCTCCCCCTCCTCCTCCTCCTCCTCCTCCTCCTCCCTCCATTCTTCTCCCCCCTATTGAAAGGCGAGAGCCGGGGGAGCAGCAGGAGAACAGCGGCTGGGACTCGGCTGTGTTGTGTGTCTGTGTGTGTATATGTGTGTTTGTGTGTATGTGTGTGGGTGTGTATGTGTGTCTATGTATGTGTGTCTATGTATGTGTGTGTGTCTGTGTATATATGTGTTGTGTGTCTGTGTGTGTGGGTCTGTGTATGTATGTGTTGTGTGTCTGTGTGTGTGTGTGTTTCTCTGTGTGTGTGTGTGTGTGTCTGTCTGTCTGTGTGTGTGTGTCTGTGTATGTGTGTTTATGTGTGTGTTGTGTATCTGTGTGTGTATCTGTCTGTGTGTGTGTGTGTCTGTGTCTGTGTGTGTATCTGTCTGTGTGTGTGTGTGTATGTGTGTTTAAGTGTGTGTTGTGTGTCTGTGTGTGTATCTGTCTGTGTGTGTGTGTATGTGTGTGTGTGTGTATCTGTCTGTGTGTGTGTCTGTGTGTGTCTAGACCAGTCCACAGACCGGTGGTCCGGTGTGTTCAGGGTCTACTCGATAGACGAGCCTCAATCAATGCTGCTCCGCTAATTGGCTGAGATGCCCCCCGAGAGTCGCCCGCTAAGCCCCGCCTCTCCTAAGCCCCGCCTCTCATAAGCCCCGCCCTCTTGTTCGCTGTCTGTTAAGATTGTCTCAGGTCAGGTGGTCAGATGTTTGGCTGTGTGTGTGTGTCTGTGTGTGTGGTGCTGTGTATTTGGGTGTGTATGTGTGTGTTGTGTGTCTGTGTGTATCATGTGTGTGTGTGCGTTTGTGTGTGCGTCTGTGTGTGAGTGTCTGTGTGCGTTTGTGTGTTTCTCTCTCTCTGTGAGGGTGTGTGTGTGTGTGTGTGTGTGTGTGTGTGTGTGTGTGTGTGTGTGTGTGTGTGTGTGTGTGTGTGTGTGATGGAGGGTATCAGATGTCAGGCTGTCTGCCCCTCTGGCTCTTGTTAATACTCTGGAGGCCTCTCGCCCTCTTTCTCTCTCTCACCTGCTCTGTGGTTGTCGTTTACTGGGAGGGGGAGGGGCTTACTGAGAGAGAGAGAGAGAGAGAGAGAGAGAGAGAAGATTTTTAGAAAACATTGACTTTATAATTAGACCAACAATTTTAACACACATCAACATAATTGCAGCACCAATCAGGACAGGAAGCGCTTCCAGGAAGTGCTTCCTGCTTTTCGTCCTGCAGGAGAAGTTCCTGTTCGAGGAGGCCGCTGGCTCCAGGCTCTTCCTCTTTAAAGAGTTCCTCACCGGAGCTTCCTCTTCCTCACTCTCGGCGTTGATGACCTTCCTGAGGTCACACAGGATCTTCTTCAGCCTGTAGAACTCCTTCTCTGCTCCTCCTACTCCTCCTGCTCCTCCTCCTCCTCCTCCTGCTCCTCTTCCCTTCTTGGTCGTGTAGAAACAGGCAGAGATGAAGATCTTGTCTCTGTCTGGGAAGTGGTCTTCCATTTTCAATGCATCCTCACAGCCTCGTTTCCTCACAGCCTTGTGTCCTCACAGCCTTGTGTCCTCACAGCCTCGTGTCCTCACAGCCTTGTTTCCTCACAGCCTTGTTTCCTCACAGCCTTGTGTCCTCACAGCCTCGTTTCCTCACAGCCTTGTTTCCTCACAGCCTCGTGTCCTCACAGCCTTGTTTCCTCAGAGCCTTGTTTCCTCACAGCCTCGTGTCCTCACAGCCTCGTTTCCTCACAGCCTTGTTTCCTCACAGGATCGTTTCCTAACAGCCTTGTGTCCTCACAGCCTCTGCAGCTCCATGTTTGGTTCTCATGCAAATCCTGTTCATCAAGCACTGAAACATCCGAGAATGCAAAACTCATGTGCAGGTGGAGGGGAGGAGACTCCTCTGGTTGTATAGAAGTCTATGCTTAATGTATTGAGGCTGCAGTCTCTCTCCTGGCCACCAGAGGCGACTCTTCTGGTTGTATAGAAGTCTATACAAGTTGAAAGAAGCCTTCATTGTTCTGTAATGTTGCTTCTCTTTCATCTCCTCCTGGTCCTCCTCATGCTGCCGTAAACGATCACCTAGATGATTATACAGCCATCTTGTTGTTGTTGTTGTTTTCTTCCTCGCATTCTGAGCGGCAAGTCCTGGGGCGACTGAAGTGCCTCCATTCATCAGCTCATCTATAAAGGACCGTTTTCCACAAGGCAGGAAGAGAAAAGAGGGAGAGTGAGAGAGAAAAGAGAGGGAGAGAGAGAGAAAAGAGAGAGAAGATAGAGAAGAGAAGAGAGAGAAGAAAAGAGAGAGAGAAGGCTTACTTTGGGGTTGTTGATGTGGAGCGACATCTCGGCCGTGGAGGCGGTTCGGGACTTTCGTAAAAAGTTTGTGATATTTCTTTTTTAAATTTTAAATCCCTCGTTTGCGGTGTAGAACCAGTGACGCTCACGTAAGTTCACGTCTCGGGTTTCGGATCGAGATGTTTCTCTATAAACGTTGGTGTTCCCAGAGAGAGAGAGACGTCTCCTCCAGACGGGCAGAACGTTCTCCGTGGCTCGGTGACTCCATGGCTCGGTGACTTCGTGGCTCGGTGACTTCGTGGCTCGGTGACTCCGTGACTCGGGGACTTCGGTTGACGCTTTACCTCGTTTCTGGGTTTTGACCGAACCGTCTCGACCGTTTTCGGATGTTTTCGTGTCCTCTGGTTGAATTCTGATCTGCTGACTTTTCACCCTGTGACCTTTGTCCTCGGGTCAGAGTCCGAAAACCTCAGAGACCTCCGGTCCTCGTCGTTCGTCCGTCGACTGCCGGCTCCGTCTCCGTCTCCGTCTCCGTTGTCCTGTGTCGGCTTCCTTCTGCAACACCAGAAAAGCAGCCCCTCGGACCGCTACTCATCGCCTCCAGTAGGGGGCCAGGCGCGGGGGTCGGTTTTAAACGTGGTTTTAGTGTTTTCACCCGAATTTGAAACCAAAAGTCTTTGCGAGTCGCGTGCGGTGAACTTTCAGAACGACATCGAACAGTTCGGAGTTTGTGCCGCAGAAGGAAATCAATCCTGATTTTTTATTGCACCTCCACACCGAGGAAGGCCGTTAGCGTAGACGTTAGCGTAGACGTTAGCATAGATGTTAGCGTAGACGTTAGCGTAACCGTTAGCGTAGCCGTCGCAGTCGTAACGGGGTACAATGCTTCGATAACGATTTACCGGAACGGAGTAAAGTATTCACAACCACAGGTTTAAATCACCGGTAAACCGAAGAATAACGCATCTGTGAGCTTGACGTTAGCCTTTTGTATCTTCTTATAGCTAGCGGGGGTTCCTACTACAGGAGCCCAGAAGGGACAAATCCGAACACCGATTTCTCCGAAGTCTGTCGGCTTCGATCTGCAACCTCGCCACTAAACAAACCCAAACCCATACACGCTATGCCTTTAAAGGGTACATATTATGAAAATTCCACTTTTTTATTGCTTCTATACGTTAATGTGGGTATCTGGCATGTCTTCCAACACAAAAACGCTGGAACACAACAACTCAGGCGGCTTGTTGTGGTTCCTCTATGTCAGAAACGATATGCTGGAGTGCGTCGATTGGGATCACGATGCACATCTACGTAGATGTTGGCATTGGAAATGGTATCTCCCGAGCTCTGGCCGAGTTCTGACGGTATAGAGTGCAGTCATTGGTCAACCGATCTCAGGGTTGCCAGATACACGATAATTACCCTCCAAATAATACAACCATTTTGAGCCTTTGGTACGATACTTCACCTCCAACCTGGCAACCCGGAGCACCTCGCCCACTCAGAACAGGTCAGTCTGTGGGGAGGTGTGTCTGACAGGTACAAAGGCTGTTTGACATGATTCTTGTGGTATTTTGACCAAAATATATTACAAACATTACATTAAGACCCCAAGGAACCAGATCAACCTGTCGACAGATGGCCACAATAGGTCCCCTTCAAGTAAAGCGGTCCCAAACCGCCCATGAAGACGTCGCTGGATGACGTACACCGACCTTTCTTTCGTCATCTGGCGGTATTCCGATCACGCCCTCCTGACTTCGGGTCTCGCTCCTCCCGCCGCCTCCCGACTGCGTTTCCTCGCGACTCGTCTTGCATCTGAACGTCTTTTTGAAACGTGTCGCGTCTCCTCCCGTCCTCAGGTACGACCCGCCCCCCTCGAGACGGAGAGGTCCCGGGGGTGGATTACGACTTCCTGTCCGTGGAGGACTTCCTGGAACTCGAGGACAGCGGCACGCTTCTGGAAATAGGAACGTATGACGGTGAGGACGCGGCGAGCGCGGCGGCGTCTGTGTTGTCCCTCCATTCAGATTAGGGGGGGGGAGGGAGGGGGGTCAGTCCACATCTGCCCCTCTCACTCCGATTAGGGCGGTGTGCAGCGCCAAGTTTCCCTACCGAAACAAACCTTGATGTGTAAGCGTCTGTGTGTGTGTGTGGGTGTGTGTGTGATTTGCGTTATTGTGCGTTTGTTCGATAGCACGCGTGTTGTGCGAGGTCTTGTGTGTGTGTGTGTGTGTCTATCTGCTTGGCACCGGTTGCGTTGTGTTGGCATGTTCATCCTCTCACGCAGACCGTGTCAAACACCGGTCCACGGGAAGCGGAGTCACTGCCTCACGAGCCGCCACAGAGGACGTATTGATCAACACACACACACTCACACACACACACAAACCTGGGATTCATGTGTGTTTTTTTGGCGTCTTATGTGCCCTTCTGTCTTGAGATTTCTTTGATAGTAAAGATTGACGGGAAAGGAGGCGACATGGACGACCGCCATGGCTTGTATGAAAAAATGTGATTCTAATAATGAAATGATAAGAGATCAATAACCCGATCACGTCTGGACCAGAAGTCAAGTCAATGCAGTGATACTCCTGACCACCAGGGGGCGACTCCTCTGGTTGTATAGAAGTCTCTAGACAATGCATTCCCTCTGTAAACAGACCATAACGCAGGGTATGCTTTAGGGGCGGGGCTACAAGGTGATTGACAGGCGTCTCTACGTTAGCTCCTCGCTTTAACGCGAGATGAACTAAGAATGTTTCATTGAATTTATTTTAGCATTTATTTTAACATGTTTATTTACAGTCGACCAGGAAGTGCTCCACATTAAACAATCGAGACGCAACGCTAGAGAACGTTAGCCGTTTCCCGTCTTTATGCTAAGCTATCGCTAACCGGCGCGTTGACTTTCCCTCAGTCCACCAGACAATACGACACAAACTACACAAACTACGCGGGCTCCACCGTGTGCTCCGGCTGCGTCTCTCTTCCTCCCTCATCATCCTCCTCTTCCTCTCTTCCCCCGTCTCCTTGTCGTCGTCGCCCCCCCCCCCCCCCACCTCCTCCTCCTGCAGCTTCCCTCTCCAGCATGCTAATGTCCTCCTCCTTGTTGCCTAGGTAACTATTATGGGACCCCCAAGCCGCCGAGGCAGCCCCCCGGCGGCGGGACACTGATTCTCGGCGCTGCAGGCGGCCGGCGCCCCGAGGCCGACGATGACATGCAGGACGGCCGCGTAGCGCCTGGCGCCCACGACGATGACGAGCGGGCCGCGGAAATGAACAACAGTTTTACAGGTGAGTGTGTGTGTGTGTGTGTCTGTGTGTGTGAGTGTGTGTCTGTGTGTGTGAGTGTCTGTGTGTGTGAGTGTGTGTGGCGGGTTACATCATGTCTTTGTGTGGCTGATTCCTTTTTTTTTCTTTCATACGCGAGCCGTACACTACCATCGGGGGGGTGGGGGGGGGGTGCACCACGATGGGTAGTTTACGTGTAAAGAAAATAGGCGACGGTGTGAGATTTATTGATGCCAAGGCTCATAGTATTCCTTTTTTAAAGTGCAATAGTTGCTCTCTCTCTCCATCTCTCTCTCTCTCTCACATTCTGTCTTCCTCCCCCCCCCCTCTCCCTTTTTCTTGTTGACCTACTATCACTGCCACCTCCTGTTTATTGTCTATGTCTCTCTCTCCCTCTCCCTCTCTCTCTCCATCTCTCTCTCCCTCTTCCTCTCTCTCCATCTCTCTCTTCCTCTCTCTCGCCATCTCTCTCTCTCTCTCCCTCTCTCTCCATCTCTCTCCTCTCTCTCTCCATCTCTCTCCCTCTCTCCCTCTCTCTCTCTCTCCTCTCTCCCTCTCTCTCTCCATCTCTCTCTCCCTCTCTCTCTCCATCTCTCTCTCCTCTCTCTCTCTCTCTCCCTCTCCCTCTCTCTCTCCATCTCTCTCTCTCCCTCTCTCTCCATCTCTCTCTCTCCCTCTCTCTCCATCTCTCCCTCTCCCTCTCCCTCTCTCTCTCCATCTCTCTCTCTCTCTCTCCATCTCTCTCTCCCTCTTCCTCTCTCCCTCTTCCTCTTTCTCTCCATCTCTCTCTCTCCCTCTTCCTCTCTCTCTCCATCTCTCTCTCTCCCTCTTCCTCTCACTCTCCATCTCTCTCTCTCTCCGGCTGCATTAGCATTTGATCAAATCCTGAAAGGAAGTAATGGAGGACGTTGAGCCAGAACTGTGTGTGTGTGGGGGGGGGGGGGGGCAAGGGGAGGAGCTTTAGAAGAAAGGTTCTCATTGGTGGAGAGGTCCTGGGGCTCTAGACGTGGTGGAGGACGAGAGGAGAGGAAGAACAAGAGACGTCCACATCTGCTCTGTTCTCTTCATGCACGAGACGTAAACCCTTGTTTTTGTTTTTGTTGTTCCGCCCCCGCCCCCCTCGCCCCCCCCTCGCCCCCCGCCTTGGTTGCCCAGGATCTCTAGTGCGTAGTCTCTTCCCGTCTCCTCTGCTGTGCTCAGGTAACCCCAACGACCGCGACGAGGGCCGTGGCGGCGGCGGCGGCGGCGGCGGCGGCGCCCTGCGGCCGTACCCCGCCCGCGACAACGCTCCGTCCTGCGGCCTGAACAATGCGGCCGCCTCCACCGCCGACAGCGGGCAGCAGACGCTCGCCGCCGAGCCGCAGGCGTCGCCGGACGAGCCGCAGGGCCCGATGCCCGACAACTGGGAGGCGGCCTACACCGAGAGCGGCGAGCTCTACTTCATAGAGTACGTGGGCCGCGGCGCCGGAGCCGGAGCTTCAGTTACCTCGGCTGCACAATTGACCCCTCCTGTGCGTCCAGTGGCTTGTCTCCTCCCCCCCCCTCCCTCCCCCCCCTCCCCCCCCTCCCCTCCCCATGATCTGGTTTTTAGGCGTCCCGGGCCCGCCTGACCGCTAACCCCCCGCATGTCCACCTGACCACCTCCGTCCTCTCTGTCCTCTCCGCAGCACGGCGTCGGCCCGCCGCCCGGACTCGGCCGTGTGTGTTCAGAGCTTGTATGTTTTCATTTTCTGCTCTCAGCTGATTCACAGTGTACGTTGTGTTTATGAAACCCGCCCAGAACTGTTGATAAAGACGGATGAGTCCTGTTTGTGTGACGCCACCGTGCCGACCCCCCCCCCCCCTCTCACCGTCCACGGTCCTCTAGTGGACTCCTCCTTTATGCCCCCCCCCCCCCCACGCCGTGCTTCTCATTGTGCGGCTTCTGTCTCGTTCCCTCTCAGCCACAACACCAAGACCACGTCGTGGATGGACCCCCGCTGTCGAGACAAAGGCCCCCGGCCGCTGGAGGACTGCGACGACGATGGTGAGCTCCACAGTGAGAGAGGGGGGGGGGGGGGGCAGGACTATGAACCGTAACCACGTGGTCAAACTGACTTGTAGTGAGTTGGACGGTGTCGGCTTATTAATTGATGAAAGAAAAGCGACCTTTTACTTTATTGTCATCTATTAGGATTTTTTTCTCACAATAGGAAATAATGCATTTTATCTATTTATTAAAATGGATTATTTTATTTGAATAATCAAAAAGATTAGGAGCTGAATTCTGGAATAATTTTATTTTTAATTAATTATTGCTTTGAATAAACATTCGGGCTCATTCATTCTACTTTATTGTCATCTATTATGATTGTTTTCTCACAAAAGGAAATAATGCATTTCATCTATTTATTAAAATTAATTATTTTATTTGAATAATAAAAAAAAATTAGGGGCTGAATTCTGGAATATTTATTTAATTTATTTAAAATAATTTTATTTTAATTAATTAATCATTCTAATATCTCTTGAATATTGCTTTGAAAACCATCTCCTGAATTTACGTGTGACGTAACATGGAAAAGTGTCAGCTAAATGAAACGTAACGTAAAAAACTGGGATCACAGGTGGTGGAATGGCGCCCTCTAGTGGAGAGATCAGAAACTACGCCTTTCTGGGTTTTGTTTACATGTTTTGTGATTTAAAAAAAGGAATGTTTAATGTAAAGTTTCTGAAACTAAGGGGTTTCTGTTTCCCTCCCCCCCCCACCTCTCCTCTGCTATCCATCCCCATTTTCTACTCTTCATTTTGTCTTCTCTTCTCCATCCTGCTTTGATTCTGGAGAAGAAGGGATCCACACGGAGGAGCTGGACGCGGACCTGGGTGAGAGCTTCAGATTCACTTGAGACACAGACAATGAATCTCCATGATTCGTGAATTCTGTGAAATTTTCACAAGAATTTTTTTAGAGATGCTCAACTTTCATTAAGTGAGGATGCAATGAAAAATAAATGTCAGTAAAAATAAATATCAGTTTATGAGATACAATTATCACATTCCTCAAAAGACTTAAGCCATAATCCGTATTTCAGTTTTTATTTATTTTTCTACTTTAAATGTTCCTCTCTTAAATTTCATATATATATATATATATTATATATATATATATATATATATATTAATGTATATTTATATATATGTATATATATACATATATATTCATATACATATTTATATATTCTTTTTTTAAGGGAATATTTAAAGTAGAAGCCAATGAATTTTCAAAATTAAATATACACGGTACGAGAAGTCTGCAATTATTTCTTCGGTGTTTCATAATATTTTCAGGATACTTACAGGAGACGTAAAGACTGACGAGGTGAACGTATTAATGTGTTAAAGTATTAATGTGTTAACTTATTGATGTGTTTTAATGTCGTGTTTCAGAGCTTCCTCCGGGATGGGAGCGGATAGAAGACCCGGTGTACGGGGTCTACTACGTGGAGTGAGTCATCACCACTGAGCTTTATTAATGAGCTTTATTCATTTTTTTCATCTCTTATTAACTGTAACCGGGTCTGGTTTCCACGCACCTGATGGTCAAAATGAATGAAATTTAAAATTGTAGGCCTATTAATTGATGAATACAAATATACATGATGCTTTTTTCACAGAAAGAAAACATGCAAATTCTTTTTTTTTTATTAAATATTTGCTTTGAATAAAAAAATTAAAAAAATTGGCTTATTAATAGTTTTTGATTTGTAAATCATGATTTTTTATTTAATTTATTTAATTTATTACATAAATGTATTAATTTAAAATGTATTTTAAATAAACCTGTTGGGGCTCATTCCTAATGTCCCCCCCCCACAGCCACATCAACAGGAAGACCCAGTACGAGAACCCGGTGGTGGAGGCTCGGCGCCGGACGATCCTGGACCAGCAGCCGCCGCCGCCGCAGCCTCCAGAAGGTGAGCGGTATATCCAAGGTTCGTTTCCTGGCCCCGCCTCTTCCTTTCTTCGTGTCTGTGAGCTTCACGTTTCTTTCTTAATGTCTGTGAGCTTCACATTTCTTTCTTTCTTCGTGTCTGTGAGCTTCACGTTTCTTTCTTTCTTCGTGTCTGTGAGCTTCACGTTTCTTTCTTTGTGTCTGTGAGCTTCACGTTTCTTTCTTTCTTCGTGTCTGTGAGCTTCACGTTTCTTTCTTTGTGTCTGTGAGCTTCACATTTCTTTCTGGTGTTTTATGGTTGCCTTTGATCTTCCTGTGCGTCCGTCTGTTGACGTCTGTGCTTTGTGTCCTCAGAGTGGATCGAGGAACATTCGGCGGCGACTCCGCTGGCGACCTACGCCTCCAACCACCTGGAGACGTACCGGGACCCTCAGGGCCCCCCCGGCCCCCCCGCCCCGCCCCCCATGCCGGGTGGAGCCAAACGTAAAAACACGCTGCCGCTCGGTTCCCCCGCCGCAAGACCCGGAGCGCCGCGTTGTTCTGAGGGTCCGTGTGTCTCCGTCCGCAGGAGGGAAGCCGTTCTTCACCAGGAACCCAGCGGAGCTGAAGGGAGTCTTCATCAACACCAAGCTGAAGAAGAGCCGCCGCGGCTTCGGCTTCACCGTCGTCGGGGGCGACGAGCCGGACGAGTTCCTGCAGATCAAGAGCCTGGTGCTGGACGGGCCGGCGGCGCTGGACGGCAAGATGGAGACAGGTGCGTCCACCGGGGGGCGCCGCTCAGAGCAACGGCCCACAATGCAACAGGGGGAAGAGGAAACGCGTCACGGTCAAATAACGTTTTACGGGTTCTACTGTGGTTCTGCTGTATTGGTTTCACGATGAGGTCGCCTGTTACAGAACCGTAATGTACTCATCCTCATCACTTATTTAGTAAACATCTCCAGCTGTTTTATTACACGAGAACCATTCAGGGTTCCACAGATCGTCCTAGCAGGAGAACCCTTTTTGGTTCCCAGTTTTACATGGAACACGCTCAGAAGGTTCTACCTCATTTCTGACATTGAGGGTTCTACCTCAATGCACCACCTGTGGGAAGTTCAGCATGCAGGGTTCTATAGAGAACCCAGCATGCAAGGTTCTATATAGAGGACCCATCATCCAGGGTTCTATAGAGGACACATTATGCAAGGTTCTGTAGAGAACCCAGCATGCAAAGTTATATAGAGAACCTAGCATGCAAGGTTCTATAGAGAACCCATCATGCAAGGTTCTATAGAGAACCCAGCATGCAAAGTTATATAGAGAACCTAGCATGCAAGGTTCTATAGAGAACCCATCATGCAAGGTTCTATAGAGAACCCAGCATGCACGGTTCTTTATAGAGAACCTAGCATGCCAGGTTATATATAGAGAACCTAGCATGCAGGGTTCTATAGAGCAGTGGTTCTCAAACGTTTGGTTCCGTCGTGTTCCCCTAT
>CM070097.1:1990974-2005974 GCA_036178185.1 Liparis tanakae
CCTCTCACCCACTCTCACCCTCACCTCTCCACCTCTCAACCTCTCACTCTCACCCTCTCACTCTCTCACTCCCCCCTCTCTCTCACTCTCTCACTCTCTCACCCTCTCTCACCCTCTCTCACCCTCTCACTCTCTCACCCTCTCACCCTCTCATGGTCCCACAGCAGCAGCTGGAGAGGAAGGACAGCCAGAGCAGCTCCCAGCTCAGCGTGTGCAGCCATCGTAGCTCCGCCCACGCCGACTCCCCCGGCCACCCGGCGCCGCCCGCCGTCATGCCGGGCGACGCCCCCACGCAGCCCCTGCCGGGCCTCCCCCACCAGCTGGACCCCGCGGACGCCGGCGCCCTCACGCTGCAGAAGAAGCCGGACCCCTTCAAGATCTGGGCTCAGTCCCGCAGCATGTACGAGAGCCGGCGTGAGTCACACACACACACACACACACACACACACTAACATACACACACAGAGACACACACACACACACAGACACATACACACAGACACACACACTCACACACACAGAGACACACAGCCACACACATACACTCACTCCCCCCCCCCCCCCTCTCCAGTGCCTGACTGCCAGGACCAGGACATCTTCCTCTGGCGGAAGGACACGGGCTTCGGCTTCCGGATCCTGGGAGGAAACGAGGCCGGCGAGCCGGTGAGTTTGGCTCCGCCTCCTCCTGCCCGTCGACGTGGCGATCCGAGCGTTCGCCGCGTCCAATCAGTGAAGCTCGTGAATGCGTGGTGCTCCGTCTCGGTGCGCTCCCTCTTCCTCTTCCTCTTCCTCTTCCTCCTGTGTGTCCGGCCTCTTTAGTGGAGCTGTTGCACTCTGGGGGATCGAACAGGCGGCTTGTTGAGAGGAGCCAATTACCCACAATCCCTCTGGTTGTCTTAAAAGGACCCGAGCGAGAGGCAGTTATTGAGGAAGAGGGGAATAAAACGGGTCTCCCCTCAGGAGTTGTTCCTGCGCCTCAATTGGCCGAAGTCGTGTTTCATAAATTAGACATTCGCTTATATTCAACGTCCAGAATGATCCAACGGGCTCTGCTCTCTTGGATCCTAGAGGTGGAAAATAGATTTTTTTACATACACTACCGTTCAAAAGTTCACCGAGAAAATGTTGTGTTTTCCATGAAAACTCACACTTTTATTAATTAAATGAATACAAGATTAATACAAAATATAGTCAAGACGTTGACGAGGTTAGAAATAATGATTTTCATTGTAAATATTAATGTTGTTCTTCAGACTTGTGGCTCAAAGGAAGGCCAGCTTTAGAGCTTCGCTCACCAGCATAACTGTTTTCAGCTGCGCTCACATAAAAATGGTTTCAATGTCCAGGAATAATGTGGAAAATGCTAAATAAAAAGTTATACAAAAATTAAAAAAGGGTTTCAAGGGGTTTTCTACCCCTCTGCTTGTCTTCTAAGGCAATAACACAATGTACCACTAGAACATGGAGATGGGCCTCTACACACCTCTGGAGAGACTTCATTAAACAACAGAGAATAGTCATCTACACATTAACTATGTATAGAGTATATTTCTGATTAATCTAATGTCATTTTCATTGGAAAAAACAGTGTTTTTTTTCTTTTTTCTATGTGACCCCACACTTTTGAACGGTAGTGTATAATATGACAAAATAAACCTCCGGCACACGGACGTTCAGTGGACTAAGAGCTAAACTGAAGAATTAATCAGAATTCGTTCCTCCTCCAGATCTACATCGGCCACATCGTGAAGTACGGCGCGGCGGACGAGGACGGCCGCCTGCGCTCGGGCGACGAGCTGACCTGCGTGGACGGCACGGCGGTGGTGGGCAAGTCGCACCAGCTGGTGGTGCAGCTGATGCAGCAGGCGGCCAAGCAGGGCCACGTCAACCTCACCGTGAGGCGCAAGGCCACCGGCTACCCCGGTGAGGCCACCGGCCGCGGGGGGAGGGAGGGGGGGGGGGTTGAAGGGGGTCAAAACGGCCAAAATGGTCATTGCTACAGTTGTAATCCATTACATTGCTACTGTTGTAATCAATTATATTGTTACAGTTGTCATAAATGACATTGAAACAGTTGTAATCAATTACATTGAAACTGTTGTAATCAATTGCATTGCTACAATTGTAATCAATTACATTGAAACAGTTGTAATCAATTACATTGAAACTGTTGTAATCAATTACATTGCTACAATTGTAATCAATTACATTGCTACAGTTGTAATTGATTACATTGCTAAAGTTGTAATTGATTACATTGCTATAGTTGTAATCAATTACATTGAAACAGTTGTAATCAATTACATTGCTACAATTGTAATCCATTACATTGCTACAGTTGTAATCCATTACATTGCTACAATTACATTGCTACAGTTGCAATCCATTGCATTGCTACAGTTGTAATCCATTACATTGCTACATTTGTAATCCATTACATTGCTACATTGTCGAAAAGAGAGAAACGGGCCATAAATGGTCTTAACGGGTCAAAACGAGCCACACGGCGTTTCTAGCGTGTTTTTCTGCGTCCGCCAGTGTCCAAAGGCGAAGGGGACGTCCCGCCGTCGCCGGCCTCCTCCCACCACAGCAGTACCCAGGCGCCCAGCCTGACGGAGGGCAAGCGGACCCCCCAGGGCAGCCAGAACTCCCTCAACACCGTCAGCTCCGGCAGCGGCTCCACCAGCGGCATCGGCAGCGGCGGCGGGGGCGGCGGCGGCAGCGCGGTGGCGCCCGCCTCCCTGCAGCCGTACGACGTGGAGATCCAGCGCGGCGAGAACGAGGGCTTCGGCTTCGTCATCGTGTCGTCCGTCTCCAGACCCGACGCCGGCACCACCTTCAGTAAGGACCCCACCGCGGGTGAAAGTAGGAAGGAGTTATTACTACGTCACGTCAGCGCTAAGCTGCAGCTCACGATTACATCGCTAGTTACATCGCTACAGGTGTAATCCATTACATCGCTACAGGTGTAATCAATTATATTGTTACAGTTGTAATCGATTACATTGCTACTGTTGTAATCCATTACATTGAAACAGTTGTAATCTATTACATTGCTACATTTGTAATTAATTACATTGAAACAGTTGTAATCCATTACATCGCTACATTTGTAGTCCATTACATTGCTACAGGTGTAATCTATTACATTGCTACTGTTGTAATCAATTATATTGTTACAGTTGTAATTGATTACATTGAAACAGTTGCAATCGATTACATTGCTACATTTGTAATCAATTATATTGCTACTCTTGTAATCCATTACATTGAAACAGTTGTAATCCATTACATTGCTACTGTTGTAATCCATTACATTGCTACTGTTGTAATTCATTACATTGCTACTGTTGTAATCCATTACATTGCTACATTTGTAATCAATTACATTGCTACAGTTGCAATCCATTGCATTGCTACAGTTGTAATCCATTACATTGAAACAGTTGTAATCCATTACATTGCTACAGTTGTAATCACCAAACGAGATTAGACGACTCAGCATGTTCTGATATGAGATTATTAATCAAGGCTTCTTGTTTCCTCTTTTTCCCCGTTTTCTTTCCGTCTTTCCCCACTTCCCTCACGCCACTTCCCTCACTCAGCTGGAAACGCTTGCGTGGCCATGCCCCACAAAATCGGGCGCATCATCGAGGGCAGCCCGGCGGACCGCTGCGGGAAGCTGAAGGTGGGCGACCGCATCCTGTCGGTGAACTGCTGCTCCATCACCAACAAGTCTCACTCGGACATCGTCAACCTGATCAAGGAGGCCGGCAACACCGTGTCGCTCCGGATCATCCCAGGTGACGGTAAGGCTTTCTTGGGCCTCTTCCGGGTTTCGGCGGGTCGCTGCGCGATGCGGGCGCCGGGTCACGTGACCTGAGCGAGGAGGCCGACGGAGGGGGTTTCTAATCTCTCTGTATCTTTGCAGAATCTTCCAACGCGTCTCTGCTGACCAATGCGGAGAAGATCGCCACCATCACCACGACGCACACGCCGCAGCAGACCGCCGAGTCACGGTGAGTTCGCCGGAATTAGATCAAATGAGATCAAATAAGATGAAAGGAAATAAAAGTCCTTCTGTGGTCTTCAGTGTGTATTCATGTGAGTTTGTCTCTCTCTCTCAAAGGAATAACTCAAAGTCAAAAGGAGCTCCTCCCCCTCCGCCCACGCACAGTCAGACCGCACAGGTAAGGAATGCCGTCGCCACGATTCCACCACCGAAGAAGAAGAAGAAGTGTTTCACCAACAAATAGTCCAAACACACACACACACACAAACACACAAAAAACAAAAACATAGATCTGAGTTGGCTCATTTTTCAGACGTTGGCATAATTCATACCGTTGCCATGGATAATAAAGTACATTTTGGAAGAGACCATTCTTTTGTTGGGGGAGGGGGGGTCACTTGTGGCATCAATTATTCACGTATTCCAAGAGGTGTTGTACTGCCGTTGACATGTTACACTGAAGTTCCGGACTGACCTCTTGCTGACCTTTGACCTTTCCTCTCTGCGACCTTCACCTCTCCTCTTCTTCAGGACGCAGAGTTCTACTCCGTGGACCTGGAGCGCGACAGCAAAGGCTTCGGCTTCAGCCTGCGGGGAGGACGGGAGTACAGCATGGACCTGTACGTGTTGAGGCTGGCGGAGGACGGCGCCGCGGTCAGAAACGGCAAGATGAGGGTACGCGAACCGTAAAAAACGAAACCGCAGGATCAGTGACGCCTCTGTTTCGATGGAAAAAAAAGAGCCCCGTTGTTTGTCTTCAGGTGGGAGACGAGATCCTGGAGATCAACGGCGAGAGCACCAAGAACATGAAGCACTCGCGGGCCATCGAGCTGATCAAGAACGGCGGGCGGTGGGCGCGGCTCGTCCTCAAGCGGGGCGACGGATCCGTTCCCGAGTATGGTACGTGAGCGAGCAGCGGACATTTGGGATTCTCAGGATGTTGGTGTCGACCGGAAAGGATTTTCTGATCGAGATCGTCCAAACATCATCGATCACTGAAGGTCGCCACAGCAACGCTGCTGATGGATTATTCAGGTTGCGTCGTTATATATCTTCACTACCGCTTTAGAAGTTTGGGGTCACGTAGAAATGTCCTTATTTTTCAAAGCTCTGTTTTTATCAATGAAGATAAATTAATTAATTAATTAAATTAATCATAACTCTCTCCATAGTTAATGTGTAGATGACTATTCTCTGGTGTTAAGTCTCTACAGAGGTGTGTAGAGGCCCATCTCCATGTTCTAGTGGTACTTTGTGTTATCACCTTAGAAGACTAGCAGAGGGGTAGAAAACTCCTTAAACCCTTTTTATGTGAGCGCAGCTGAAAACAGTTATGCTGGTGAGAGAAGCTCTAAAACTGGCCTTCCTTTGAGCCACAAGAAGAACTACATTAATATTTACTATAAAAATCAATATTTATAACCTCGTCAATGTCTTGACTAGATTTTATATTAATTTTGCAATTTATTTGATAAATAGTTTTCATGGAAAACACCAAATTATCTGGGTGACGCCAAAGTTCTGAAAGGTAGAGTATATATATTTATATATATATATATTTATTTCTCTGCGTTATTTAACCAGGATTTCCCTTTCAGATGGATTTGTGACTCTGTATCAAGGATCTTCTCTCCATTGAGATGTAAAACAGCCTCTTGTCTGTTTGATCTGTTTTCTCCTCTCTTCCTCTTCCTCCTCCTCCTCCTCTCCAGCGATGATGGCTCCTCATCTCGCTGTTGGTACAATGAGGAATGACAAGATGGGAGAGCCCTGTTTCTACCTAATGGGCCAAAATCAGACCACGGTTTGTAGCCACCAGTCTGTCCCCGATCCACTCCCCCCTGCCATCTTTTTATTTTGGTTATTTCAGTTTCTTTACCCCCTCCAGCTCATCCCGACCTGAACTCAGTATGCATGCTTTGTGTCTCGTCGTGCCCGAGTTAAAACTTCCGCACGCGCACAAACCCTCCGGCCGAACCCCGTTTTTATTCTGGTTGCTGGGAATAATTGAATGCCGCCTCACATGCCGCTGCCGTGGCAACATGTGTCTCATTTGGCAGCCAAACACTCCTGTTTGTGTTGTTGTTGTTGCCGTTGTTGTCGCTTTGAGTCCGTTCCCTCCCGACGGTGCACACCATCTTGTTCTGAATGATTTCCCAGGTGCCTGCCGTGCCGTCGATAAGCCCCGCCCCTCCTCTCGCCCCTGTCGACTTCGCCTTCGTGTCTCGAACCTCCCGGAGAAAAAACACGTTAAAGAGACTCATCCCTTCAACGTGTTTCCAGATCATTTAGACGTGAAAGAGTACGCATGGTGTCCATCGGCCGCCGCACACACTTCCTGTGGCGCGGGGGAAGTGTCGCGTCGCGGTTTCCTCGGCGCTTCGCCGCGCTCCCGTCGTGTTTTCACCGAGTTTCTCGTCTTCCTCTCTTCCTCTCCGGCAGACGGTAGCAGCGACGGGCACCCTGCCACGCCCGGGCCACAAAACACTCCGGAAGTGAGAACGCTGCCGCCGAACGGCCGATACCGCACCTCGTTGGAGTCCGGCTACCCGCCAGACCTCCGCAGACCATCCCGCCAGGAGGAGGCTGAGCGCGGCCGAGACGGGGACGGGTCCGATCAGATGGACTACCGCGGCCGGCAGTTTAACCCCCACCTTCATCACACCTGGAACAACGATCACAGTCAAAGCACCCCCCGACGGCCGTCCCCGGACGACGGCGGCGGCAACAAGAAGAGCCGGGGCCGCAAAGTCAAGAAGTCCGAGTCGGAGAGCGGCATCTCCAAACTCCTGAAGACGCTGAGGAAAGACAGCTCGGGGAAGAAGGCCGCCGCCGCCGCCAAGCTCCGGGGGCGGGAGCTCTCGGCAAGCAGCTCCACCTTGGACGGGAGGTTTCGGCAGCGGCGCCGCGGCTCCCTCGACCGCTCGCCGACGCGCCAGCGGGCGCCGTCTCCCGACCGCCG
Organism: Liparis tanakae; assembly: GCA_036178185.1. NCBI lineage: Eukaryota > Metazoa > Chordata > Actinopteri > Perciformes > Liparidae > Liparis > Liparis tanakae. The sequence goes on from CM070097.1 coordinate 1,997,949, forward strand.
GCGGGCCAAGTCCATGGACCGCAGGGCGCACCGGGACCGCACGCCGGAGAGGGAGCGCGACGACGGCGGGTTCCTCGCCGTCACGCCCGAACGCAAGTTCTACGAGCGCCGGCTCCTCAAGGACTCGCCGGGGGCCGCCGGGCGAGTCAGGGAGGCCGCGACCCCTGAGCGCGCCGCCGTCAACAACAACAACAACGGGGATTCCCTGTCCCTCTCCAGGGGCCGCCGGGCCTACGACCGAGCCCCCAAGAACGGCAACCTCCTGAGAGACTCCTCCCCGGAGAGGAGGGAGGAGCGGTACCCGGCTAACGGGACTCCGGAGCGGTACCCGACTAACAGAACTCCGGAGCGGTACCCGGTTAACAAAACTCCGGAGCGGTACCCGACTAACGGGACTCCGGAACGCTACCGGGCTAACGGGACTCCGGAGCGCTACCCGGCTAACGGGACTCCGGAGCGCTACCCGGCTAACGGGACTCCGGAGCGGCGGTGCCGAGTGGAGCGGGACTCTTCCCCCGACAGCAGCTACAGCCGGGACGAGGCGAACTACGCGCCGCCGCCCAGGCCGGTGGATTACTACGGCGCCGTGAAGAACAACAACAACAACAACGCCGCCTACAACAACGCGGGCCACAACAACAACGCGGGCGGCCCGACGCAGCTCCCCGAGCCCAAGAGGAGGCCGTACAAAGAGAGCCCCAAAGACCTCAGCATCTAGAGCCGGCGCCGGGCCGACCGCACGATACACTGGAACCGGACTCCGGAGGATCCGAACTCTCGTGCTTCGATCAGATCGACCGGTTTATCAATCGATTGATTTTTTTTTTGATTGACTACTCGTGATCCCATCCAGAGATTCATAAAACAGCAGGAGTGCAATCCTCCCGTCATCGTTCTGGTTATTTTGAGCAGGAGGTCGTCGTACTGTCGTGAAGGTTTTGTATGTGCCTGCGTATGAAATCGGTGATATTGTTTATTTTTATTTGGGGGGGGGGCATTCGCTGACTCTAAATGTGTGTTCCCCTCAAGAGATATGAAACGATGCTTCCACTCTGTGTCTCCTCAGCTGTGTTTTTTTATTTATTTTGTAGATGTCTGTTCCATTCCTGAATTCACTGAACAAACGATGAGAGCACAAGACAAGACAAAGGACAGGAAAAACTTAAAGACAACGTCTGGAGGGGGGGTACAGCGAGAATTATATAAATAATATATGACTTTTTGTTGCATTGGCTCACTATTTTTAATTTAGTTTTGAAGTCCCTCGATTCGGCACATATCGTAAGCGAGCTTCATCCCTCGAACCGGGGAAAGTCCGCTGCACCCTCACTTTGTGCAGCTCCCTCGACGACCACGAATACACTCGCAGACCACCGATGGAAAATCGTCGGTTATTATTTCCCTCCTTTTTTTTGGAGGGGGGGTGGGTTATATAAAAATTAAATAATATTTAAATATTCTGGATTTAGGAAGGCCAAAATATTTTGCCGGTAGATTTCGACGAGTCGGCATTATCCCACGCTGACAGCGTTAAGGCTGCCAACTGAAAATAAAATGAAGATATTTCAGATACCCCCCCCCCCCCCTCCAAAATAAAGTGTAAATTATCCCTGTGCAAGATGCATGTGTACATGTGTAGTTGAACCACTGTCTCTGAGAGGAGTGCATGGTGACTGTTGGCCCTGAAGATGATGATGATGAAGAGTCCCCGGTACACGGAGTTTCGCCACCAACCTGCCACGCTGAGCCACTGAGTCTGATGCTGCTTCACGGTGCGTGTTCTCCGTAAACCCAAAAGGAAACGCTGAGTGTTGGGTCACTGTCGTCGCCATGGTAACTGTATTACGTTCACCTGTCGGCCATCACCTGTAAAGATGATTTTTCTGGGGGGTTTTCCAATGTAAGCGATCCGGAGCCCGATGTTGCCTTTTTCTTGTACAAAAGAGAAATTTATGAGAAGTGTTGACGACGGTGTTTATATCTCATGAAACGGACCTGACGATTTACTCTGGATCAGGTATGTAGAGACATTTTACAAATGAAAAAGACTGCATCCGGCCAATCAGAGAGCAGTTTGATGGTTTGAATCCCGACGGTAAGCCTGCCTTTGTGTTATAAAGCACTCGTACGCGCTCCGTGTTCTTCAAGCATCATTTCTGGTACGCGCTCCGGATGCCACGCCGTCTTCTGCGTGGAGACGAGCGGTACATGTATATGGGCCAATCTTTTTTATAAAACTATGCATATATAAATACTACATTGTTCATAGCTTTATTTGACCCATGGAGCTATACATAACATTAGTCTAAGTACTAAGTAGATGTGGACTTATCCAGCTTCTTTCCTTGAGATGGATTACGATGTATATGTAGCTATCGAAAGAAGTCTGTGAATGCTATTTTTATTATCAAATAAAGTTTTCCATACAAATAAAAAGACATTTAAAAAAAAAAAAGGCCTCGGTGGTTCAGTCGGGTTTAAAAAAATAAAAATGAAATAAGTCTTCTTTTTGTTGGTATCACTATAGCAGCTTCGGGGACTTGTGTTACATTGACCAACGACCGCACGATGAGTCGCACAATCCACCACGGCGACACTGAGAGAGAAAGGTCCGTAGGATGGGCGACGGCGCTTCATAGGGCGCTACGCATCACCACGGCGACGCTCAGCATCTCAAACGGGAACATTTACTAGTAAATACGGTTAATTTAAAGACGTCTTGTGTGTGAGAAAAATAACAATAATCATACGGTTGCCATCCGTCCGATATTCTTCAAATAACTCAATTACAACTTTTCAAAATGTTTTCAAAACGCATCAAAGCGGCGAGGTTGATTTATTGTAAAAGTTGTTATATCCCCTTAAGCTGCTTTAGTATTACTACATTGGTGTATTGCAACTACACAACTCTGTACTGCTATTTAGGTATTAATATAATATATTATATATCTCACGTTAGCCGTAGTTTGGGCCGTTAGCGTCGTTAGCTCACAACCTTCCGGCCCACCATCGCCATGGCGAGAGCCAATCGAAGAGCCCCCAGGCTACATTAAAGCGTGTCATAAACCGTCTCTGTACTGCTATTTAGGTATTAATATAATATATGATATATTTGTCCCCTTGTTTAGCATTCATAGGCAATAAACAAATACATATAAAACATGTCGGTGACACGTGACGGTGTTGTTGTGAAAAGACTTCATGGACATTTTAAACGTTATTTATATAACTTTCCACAATGAGACATTTTCCATTAATATCACGATTTTCTTTTTGACTATTGTAATTCAACCCTCAGTTATTCGGCGAGTCGTCGGCCTTTCCCTCGGTCATCACGTTAGCCGTAGTTTGAGCCGTTAGCGCTGTTAGCTCACAGCCTTTTGGTCCACCATCGCCATGGCGAGAGCCAATCAAAGAGCCCCCAGGCTACAATGAAGCGTGTTATAAACCGTCTCTGTACTGCTATTTAGGTATTAATATAATATATGATATATGTGTACCCCTGTTTAGCATTCATAGGCAAAACAAACAAACATCATAAACCCTAAATGTCATATTTAAATGCTGAAGAAAGTAAAGTGTTACTGACTTTACCTTTAACCAGGGCTTCATTTATATATTTATTTATTTATACCTTTCCATTGTAGCGTCTCTTGATAAATCCTTTTGTCAGCGTTGACCTTTAACTAATGGGATTAATATTCATCATCAGATAGAGTCAGTGTTATTATCCCTGATTAATAATCTCATAATCTCTCAGGTAGGACACGTTTTAAGGCCAAGGTGACCTGCGGTTGAAATGAGATTAGCAGCGAGCGTTCCTTGTTCTCAGAGTCTGTAGAAACATACTCGAGACATGAGTGCGTTATGAATAAGTAATTGTCCTTCATTCATTAGATTAAATACTACAGTCATGTGATCTCTGCCCCCCAAATTGTAAGTAAAACATAAACAGGATGAGTCATTTGCAAAGTGCGTTTATTTTACGTTGCCTTGATTACATGCCTCTACATTCAAAAATAAGCCAGTATCATATAAGATCCAACTGTAAAAGATTTACTTTTTTACTTTTTCTCGTGGATATTCTGTACATACAGGAACAACTCTGTAATGGGCTCCTGCAACTGTCTTTAGGTTTGTAAAAATACAAAAAGTTCTTTCTGTAGACGTCAGCCTTCAGTCGTTTCCCGGGGGGAGCGGAAGTCTTCTCTGGATCGGTGGAGCGGTGTGGCGTCCGGCGGGCGCCTCTTATGCGGGAGACACGGAGCTGGTGGAAACCTCGGTCTTCGTGGAGGACGCCGCGTCCTCCTCCTCGAAGGGGTTCTTCCCGCAGCACAAGGTGGTGGCCATGCAGTGGCGGAACTGCTTGTTCATGCAGATGTAGATCAGCGGGTTGTAGATGGAGGAGCTCTTGGCGAAGAAGGCCGGGATGGTCATGAAGACCGGTCCGAACTCGGACCCCTGGTTGCAGAAGATGTACCAGGCCACGCTGGCGTAGGGCAGCCAGCACACCAGGAAGCCGACGACCATGATCACGACCATGCGGCTCACCTCCCTCTCGGCCCTCTGGGTGGTCTCGGACTCCTGCTGGGCGGCGGCGGCCTCCTTGACGGCGCAGAGCAGGCGTCCGTAGCAGAAGAAGATGATGCTCAGCGGGATGAGGAAGTGGCATGTGAACATGTAGATGACGAAGGACTCGTTGTTGAAGCCCTCGGCGCGCGTGTAGTAGTCGATTCCGCACGAGCACTGCATGCCCTCGGGGATGTAGCGAGACCAGCCCACCAGGGGGGGCACGGCGCACGCCGACGCCATGATCCAGGAGAAGGCCAGGCCCATGATGGCGTGGTCCTCGGTGAAGCGGAAGTTGCTGATGGGCTTGCAGACGACTATCCACCTCTCGATGGCGAGGACGACCAGCGACCAGAGGGCGATCTCACCGCCCAGGGTGGCGAAGAATGCTTCCACGTTGCACCCGAGGCGCCCGAGCACGAAGTAGCCGTGCATGGAGGTGTACATCGTCGTGGTGAAGCCGCCCAGCACCATGAAGAGGTCGGCCACCGCCAGGTTCAGCAGGATGTAGTTTAGAGGGGTCCGCAGCTTCTTGTGTTCCAGGGTGACGTACAGCGTGAGGAAGTTGACCGGGAAGCCCACGAGGATGAGCAGGAACATGTAGGCGCCCAGGGCGGCGTAGGCCGCCGGGTTGACAAGGTAGTACTGCGGGTACTCATAGGGACTCCGGACGATGCCGGTGGTGTTTTGCATAGGAACATAGAAATAAGGTCCCTCGGTGCCGTTCATGGTTGCTGCTTTGCGGTGGCGGTCAGCCCGGTCGCGGTGCTCTTCTTCTGCTCTTCTGGCTGCTTCCGGAGAGTGATGGAGACAGACCGTGCTACAATTGGAGCCGGGTGACCGCGGTCCGGCTTTTAAAGAGGCGCATCTTCGGGAATTATCACTTTCCAATCCCGTCAGCACAAAGTGATTTAGGCCACGGTTAATATCTAATCCAGCCACCACTGCAAACTGAACTGATCGCTCATCAAGATATTAAGGTTACCGCCGCGGTACAAGAATTCCTCTTTTTGTGAGGTGCGGGCGCTCGGTCCTCGAGCGCTTTGGTAGCTGCTGGTTTTGCTTATGTGTAGATTTCAATACGAGCGTTAGTGTCACGATAAACCAGAAGAGAGCGAAGCAAGTGAAGGCGGTGCATTAATGTTAATGTATTTCATGACCTGTAAACTCAAAATCCTTAAATTAAATGTGTCACATTAAGAATATCAGGTGTTATCTGGATTCAAAACGTTTGGTAGTTTTAATATATTGTGAATTATTATCATGCATTATATTATTTTCTTGACGCTTTACATTGTTAAAACAATTATTTAATATATATCTATAAATACATTTTAAATAATATATATTGAATAACTGTTTTATATATAAATATATTAAATAATTGTTTTATATATAATATTTAATATATATATATTAATAAGTTGTTTTTTATATATATATATATATATTTAATAATTGATATATATATATATATATATATATATATATATATATATATATGAATATATGTTTTTCTCCGAACACCTCAAATAAAGTTTAATTTCCCGTCACTTGTGACAAATAAAAATAAAATCTCCCAATCTGCCGACCAAGTATTTGCCGTCATTGCTTGAAAGGTGATATATAAAAAAATACATTAATTAAATTATTAATATATATTTTTTAAAGTTTTAAATGTGTTAAAATGCGTTCTGAGGTATTAATGTGCTGGAGATGCTGCGTTGGTGTTGCTGAGCCGCGGGTAAAGAGCTCAGCACTTTCCTAATGGCTGCTGTATTAAAGAGATTTGGGGCTTACGTTTCTCCTGATATGGATTTAATGCTGCAGGGTCACTCTCGCTCTGCACGAGCTTTACCAACTCGATGCACGCCGGTTATTCATCGCATCCAGAGAAACAACCGGGGGAGTTAGTTTGATTTATTTGCAGGGAGCAAATAGCAGTTATTGCCACATGTTTTATTGCTTTGTAAATTGTCTTTATGAGTTCAGCCAGTGTTGAAAATCTGCTCATTAAACAGGAAAGAACGGCAGAAAAGAGAAAACGGGGTAGCACACGTACACGTTCTTAGAGGCAGTTATTCCCCTAAGAGACTGAAACCTAGGGGCACTTAAACTTACACTGGGCCTCTTTTTAAAGTTGTGAAATAGCATTTAAGCTTTGTTAAAAAATAATAAAGAAACTTATTTAGGCTTACAGGATATTATCATAAAGATGTCAATAATAAGACTATTAGGCAATAATAAGACTATTAGGTAGTAGTCTAGAGATTCAAAGTGTTTGCTTACATTTTATGAACAAAAAACTAAAATAATCAGATAATCATATAACATTTTATTCCTATTTCTTTGTGGTTATCTATTGTTATTAAAGATTACTTATTTGTTTTTTATAATTCAAAATTATATATATGAGAGTCAATCCTCAAGTATTCACAACACATCGTCTGTTTGTTAAAAGCGTGCGTGATGGGGGCTTTTACATTTTTTATTTCATTTATATGTCACAGAGCTGCAACTAATCTTAATATTCATAATTTATTTAAGTGTAAAAAAGTAAAGAAACGCTCCTCTTTTTTTTCTTCTCAAAGGTGACGTCATCAAATAGCTTCCTTGTGTGTGTGTGTGTGTGTGTGTGTGTGTGTGTGTGTTGAGTGTGCGGCTCCATGAAGTGTGTTTATGCTCTGTATAAAAACAAATGTCATGCCTCGTAATCTCGTGTACTTTTTAATATGTTGTCGAGATTTAGTTTATAATTGTTTTCATAGCATCCTGACATCGTCCCCGCCCCTAAACACTCAAATATATATCAAGAATATGTATATTTATTAAAAAAATAAGGGCTGAAGGCTTTTGATTAAAAGTTGTTTTGGGGAGGACATTTTTACTCGGACACTTAAACATTTTTTTTGTTTTTACTTAATATTATTATTAATATGAAGTAATTTAAGTTGAGTTAAGTTATTTTAACTTATTACGTTATTTTTTAACTTATTATTATTAATATTTATTATTATTATTATGTTATTTCCGAGTTTTATTTTGTAACTTATTATTATGAAGTTATTTAAGTTAAATTAAGTTATGTTTTATTTATTGTGTTATGTGTACTTATTATTATTATTATTAATAATAATTATTATTATAATGTATACACAGGCACATTACATTTTAAGATTAATAATTAAGACCAATGCATTCATAGAGGAGTAAAAGTAGTTTGTAATAGTTCCTGTAAACAGTAGCCTCTAAAGAGGCGTTGGTTATTTGTATTTACGCAGGATGAACTTCCAGCCGCTAGGTGGCGGTAAAGCGCAATTAACGATAGGTGCCGCCTGCTATTAAAGAACAAGAAGAAGAAGACATTTCAATGGCTCGCGGATTTAAAGTGTTTCTAATCAGCAGAGATGTTTAGAAATGAAATAAACACAAACACGTCCTGAGAGGAGAAGGTTCC
>CM070097.1:2010974-2018474 GCA_036178185.1 Liparis tanakae
AAATGGAAAAACAAAGAAAATTGCGACGGGAATACCGAGCCGCCGCTGCCATTCCTAAAGATATTAATCGTTGTTGGATTGGAGCGAGTTGTGGCTCGTCACTGGAGGTCTCTAGAGGTCTCTAGAGGTCTCTGATGGGCCCTGGAGATCTTAAGAGATCTTTAAAGGTCTCTAGAGGTCTCTGGAAGTCTCTGGAGTTCTTAAGAGGTATTTAAAGGTCTCTAGAGGTATCTGGAAGTCTCTGGAGATCTTTAGAGGTCTTTAAAGGTCTCTATAAGTCTCTAGAAGTCTCTGGAGATCTTAAGAGGTCTCTATAGGTCTCTAGAGGTCTCTGGAAGTCTCTGGAGATCTTTAGAGGTCTTTAAAGGTCTCTAGAGGTCTCTGGAAGTGTCTGGAGATCTTTAGAGGTCTTTAAAGGTCTCTAGAGGTATCTGGAAGTCTCTGGAGATCTTAAGAGGTCTCTAGATGTCTCTGGTGGTCTCTGTGGATCTCTGGAGATCTTTCGAGGTCTCTGCAGATTTGTCATTTCCGCGTAACGTCATTGTTTAGCTAACGTTAGCTTCATTAGCTAACGTGTGTCCTGAGCTGGACACACTGGGCTCTGGTAATGAAATTACCTCATCCTCCTCTTCTTCCTCTTCCTCATCGCTCGTACGGTTAATTAACATCGAACCAAAGCCCTAAAATCAAAACCTCCCAAAGGGGAAACAGATCTCCCGTTGAAACCTCCTGGCTGCAGCGCGACGCATTTTAGTCTCAAACTTCTCAAAGGCGCCTTTTGATCTGGAGGTCTTCCTCCTGGGAGACTTGTCCCATCCGTCTCGTCAGTCTTTCACTCGGCCGCCGTCGGGCCGGCCGGTGTTACGTCTCGAGTCTTTACTCCAGACCTCCAGGGTACCTGTCAGTCCTCCCTTTGCGTTCCCTCCTCCGTCTCCTCTCCCACTACTCCCTCCAGACGATCGTCAATATCCTCCGATCCAAGCCGTCTCCGTCTGAGCGCTGGTCGTTTGGAGTCCCTTCGCTCCCGCTGGATGACTTTGATCGATTTTCCTTTTGTTCTGGAGGTTCGTTTTCTTTGTTTCTGTCAGCCGCTATCGATGTTTTCCCGTTGTACCTTCTTCTAAATGCTATTTCCTGTACGAGGCTGTGAGTTTGGATCCTGTGTGGATTCCAGGAGCCTCATGAGATCCAACTGGAGGGGATTGAACTTTAGACAACGTTTACGCTGTTATCCAAAGAGACTTCCAGTCATGTTACATTCACACTCTGTGGACACAGCTACAGGGAGCCACGCAGGATGAAGTGCCATGCTCAAGGACACATCGACTAGGGCGGGGATTGATCCGGCAACCTCCTGATTGAAAGAAAGAGCTGCTACCGACTCACAGTCGCCCAGAGCGCAGTTTGCCTCAGAGCTTTACAGTCTGTCTACATACGACCCCCCTGACCTCTGACCTTTGACCTCACATCGGATCAGGAAAAACTCCCAAGAAATAGAAAAAAGGGGGTAAGACCCCTTCAGGAGAGCAACGGAGGAGGATCCCTCTGCAGGATGGACAGAACAATGTCATGTGACCAGTCGGCATGGACCTCGATCCAGACCTCAGATTGTCCATCGGAGTGTCCATCAGGCAGAAGGAGGTAGAGAGGAGGAGTGGGCGGGGCATCAGCAGGGCCAATGGACCCTACGAGACGCAAAGGCACAAGGACTCCGGGGAAGAGGCAGATGGACGAGACGATGAGCAATCGGATCCCCAAAGACGAGACTCGTACTGTCGAGGGTTTTCTATTCAGCGTCTTTCATCACAAAGAGTCTTCTTCTGGGCCGGCGGGCGCTCGGTGCCGCTACAAAGACTTCTAATATGTTGATGTCTCCTCCTCCACTGCCATCGGGGTCTGTGGGCTAAAAACCCGACTATGTCACATGTTGTAGCGCCCGGTCCTTGGACCTGCTTTCTGTCATGATGACCAGCGTCACATAGTCCAGTCCACCTCACAGGGGACTTTTTATTGTCTCCGCTACGCGTAGAGACAGAGAGACATGCTGCTGTGGAGACGACCAATAACAGACCTTTAGTTTAATAAAAGAACAAAGACGTCTTTAAGAAAGGGACCTGACATTACTGCTGCTGTCATCTGGAGGAGAGAGAAAGTTACAGGGGGCGAAGGAGATTATTATTTAACTCAAACTCAAAAGAGCCATATGCGTCACCAGAAGAGCCACATATGGCTCAGAGCCAGAGGTTCACGACACCTGAATGTCAGTAATGTCAGGTCCCTTTCTTAAAGACGTCTTTGTTCTTTTATTAGACTAAAGGTCTGTTATTGGTCGTCTCCACAGCAGCATGTCTCTCTGTCTCTACGCGCCGCAGAGCTCCTCCGGCGTGTGCGCATCGGGGCGGAGCAAATAAAAAGTCACCTGCTCTCTGGCTGAGGGAACGATACCGGCCTCTGATTGGCCAAGTTCAATCACGTGAAATAAGAAACGATGTCATTGGCCAGGGCTCAAATGTTTGCGCCCCAAGATTCACGTTTCATCCGCAATGAGACGCCGTCCTGGCCGTAACGACTGTGACATGTTTGCTCGCTGCCACACACACGTTGGACCGGCGCCCGTGAAAGGGGGCGGGGCTTCTCTCAGTGACATGAGTGGCCATATATTATTTTTGGTCACATTGAAAAGTGGTTGTTGACAGGCTGACGGTCTCCCACACACATTTAGTGTGTCAACCAGGTAGATTTTATTATGTAAATGATTTGGTATATAATGTTTTTTGACAGTTTTTTTCTATTCTTCTTCTTTTTTTTCTTCATCTCAAAATCTTAAGAGGGGCGGCGCCCTAGCGCCCTCTATGGACGCACCGCCACTGATACATATATATATAAATACATACAAACATATATAAATACATACAAATATATATAAATACATACAAACAAATATAAATACATACAAACATATATACATACATATATAAATACATACAAACATATATAAATACATACAAACAAATATAAATACATACAAACATATATACATACATATATAAATACATACAAACATATATAAATATATACATACATATATAAACACATACAAACATATATAAATACATACAAACATATATAAATACATACAAACAAATATAAATACATACAAATATATATACATACATATATAAATACATACAAACATATATAAATACATACAAACAAATATAAATACATACAAATATATATACATACATATATAAATACATACAAACATATATAAATACATATATAAAATGTATATATGTATGTATATATGTTTGTATGTATTTATATATGTATGTATATATGTTTGTATGTATTGATATTTGTTTGTATAAATACATACAAACATATATAAATACATATATATAAATACATACATATATATATACATGCATACATATAAACACATATATACATATATAAATACATACATATATAAATACATACATACATATATAAATACATACATACCTATACATATACAGACATTCTTCCACATACATTCCATATAAATGATTTTAAAGACATTTATAACTCTGGAGTTGTTTGTGTCTCTTGTCCTGTAAACATCTAATAAAACATGTTTTATTTTCATCTTTACTGGATCCCAGCGAGCGGCTGATAAAACACGGACCTTTGTCCGCCTGGTAATTGCAAAGGGAGCGCCGGGCGGCGGCGGCTGCGCTCCGCCGGCCTCCGGCACGCCGCGCTCATATTCACACTACCTGGAAATGTTTTGTTTAGGTGGAGGAGGTCGTCTATAAAAAGACGAGCAGAGAAATGTGTTTCACCCACAGGAAATGCATCTCCACGTTCAGCTCTGCCGGTGTGGTGGTGGTGGTTGTTGTTGTTGTTGTTGTTGTTGTTGTTGTCGTTGTTTCATCTTTTTGAAACAGCAGTGTGGATTATTCCCGGCCTCTGATGAAGAGTCCAGTTTCACCGAGGGTGTTTATGTCAAGTGTTTCTCCTGAACACGAGAATAACAGCAGCAACAGACAGAAAGCCACGCGGGTAAGAACCACAGACGGGTTAGAACCACAGACATGTTAGAACCACATACGGGTTAGAACCACAGACGGGTTAGAACCACAGACATGTTAGAACCACATACGGGTTAGAACCACAGACGGGTTAGAGCCACAGATGGGTTAGAACCACAGACATGTTAGAACCACATACGGGTTAGAACCACAGATGGGTTAGAACCACAGACATGTTAGAACCACATACGGGTTAGAACCACAGATGGGTGAGAGCCACAGACGGGTTAGAACCACAGACATGTTAGAACCACATACGGGTTAGAACCACAGATGGGTTAGAGCCACAGACGGGTTAGAACCACAGACATGTTAGAACCACATACGGGTTAGAACCACAGATGGGTGAGAGCCACAGACGGGTTAGAACCACAGACATGTTAGAACCACATACGGGTTAGAACCACAGATGGGTTAGAACCACATACGGGTTAGAACCACAGACGGGTTTGAGCCACAGATGGGTTAGAACCACAGACGGGTTAGAACCACAGACATGTTAGAACCACAGATGGGTTAGAACCACATACATGTTAGAACCACATACGGGTTAGAACCACAGATGGGTTAGAGCCACAGACAGGTTATAACCACAGACAGGTTATAACCACATACGGGTTAGAGCCACAGACGGGTTAGAACCACAGACATGTTAGAACCACAGACTGGTTAGAACCACAGACATGTTAGAACCACATACAGGTTAGAACCACAGACATGTTAGAACCACATACTGGTTAGAACCACAGACAGGTTAGAGTCACAGACAGGTTATAGCCACAGACATGTTAGAACCACAGACAGGTTAGAACCACAGACATGTTAGAACCATATACAGGTTAGAACCACAGACGGGTGAGAACCACAGACGGGTGAGCACCACAGACATGTTATAACCACATACGGGTTAGAGCCACAGACGGGTTAGAACCACAGACATGTTAGAACCACAGACATGTTAGAACCACATACGGGTTAGAGCCACAGACGGGTTAGAACCACAGACATGTTAGAACCACAGAAATGTTAGAACCACATACGGGTTAGAGCCACAGACGGGTTAGAACCACAGACATGTTAGAACCACAGACATGTTAGAACCACATACGGGTTAGAGCCACAGACGGGTTAGAACCACAGACATGTTAGAACCACAGACATGTTAGAACCACATACGGGTTAGAGCCACAGACGGGTTAAACCACCGACGGTTTAGTGGTTTGTACAAGTTACACCAGACAATCAAAAACAACAAGGAAGAAAAAGAAAAAAACACACAATCATAAATATATAAATCATCGCCAATAAATAATATATAATAATAATAATAATAGCACTGTCGCCTCACAGCCAGAGGGCCGTGGGTTCAATTCCCAGTCGAGGCGGTCCTTCTGTGTGGAGTTTGCATGTTCTCCCCGTGGCAGCGTGGGTTCTCTCCGGGTTCTCCGGCTTCCTCCCACAGTCCAAAGACATGCAGCAGGTTAATTGATCTCTAAATTGCCCGTAGGTGTGAATGTGAGAGTGAATGGTTGTGTGTCCCTATGTGTGCCCTATGGACCGGCGGCCTGTCCAGGGCGTCCCCTGCCTTCGCCCTATGTCAGCTGGGATCGGCTCCAGCTCCCCTGCGACCCTAATGAGGATAAGGGGTATTGATAATGGATGGATGGATGTATATATCATACTTATTTTTTTGTTTTAAAGGAGTCCGCCAGCTCTGTCACCCCCCCCCCCCCCTCTCCCTATCCCCCAGAGCAAAGACATTCTGCAGTAACTGAAATGAAGTGAGGCAGCGCACAGCTCCTAACACCCCCCCTCCTGGTGGTCTGCGGCGTGGAGCAGCTCCGAAACATCGGAGCGTAAAGTCCCTCCATCGCGTTCGCTCCCCACGAGCGGACGGGTCGCGTCTTCGCGGCGTGGTTATTATCTCGTCTCGGACGCGTTTCACACTTTAAAGGAAACGTTTCGTCCTGAGAATCGAGACTCTGGAGGAATCTGAGATGTGTTGTGAAAACAAAGACAGGATCTAGTGATACAAATAGCAAGTTTTCTTTAATATTTTAATTTACATTATTATTATTATTATTCTGTACTTTTACTTTTTGAATTGCAAGACGTTGCAATGGAGCGTTGTAACTTTTATTTATTTTTATGGATAAGGATATGAACCCCTTTTTCTGATGTTTTTTCTGATACCGTAACTTAATTGTCATTTATGTTTTAAAGTTCAATGTTAAAAAGTCTATTTTCAACCAGCAGAGAGGAAAATACTGTGTCTCCTATTTCCTCACCCCTCGTTCCCTTTTGACTCACGTGGTCAGAGCTTCATCTGGAATACCGTGACCCCCCCAAGAGCATCACACTCGGTTCCGATTTCGTCTCTTGAGTCTCGGCTACAAAAGAATGCTCACGATTGATTTTATAATATATAATATAATGCCTACATAAATATTAGGTATAAAATATATTTATTTATATAAAATAAAATATATTAAAAAAATATAAATGTTGTATATCATATATATATATATCAATAAATATATATAACATATATATCAATAAATATAAGATATTAAATGTATTTATTTATATAAAATAAAATATATTTAAAATATGTATATTTTATATATTAAATTTATATACATATCAATAGATATATATATATATATATATATATATATATGCATATATATCTATAAATATTAGTTATAAAATATATTTATTATATAATATAAAATATATTTTATATATATATTACATATCATATATAACAATAAATATATATATCAATAAATATTAGATATAAAATATATTTATTTATATAAAATTAACTATATTTTAAATATATATATTTTAAATATATATATATATATATAAAATATATTTTATATTAAAAATATATACATAATATATGAATGCTGGCAGCGGGGGGTGTTTAGGCTCGGCTGCAGGGTGGGTGGAGCGGGGTTGTGCTTCAGGGACCGGTGTCTAATTGGCCTTTGTGTTATAGATACAAATGTATAATATTTTCTTTTTTATATAAATATTATATATAAAATATAGATGTATAAAATATATCTGGGGTGTCTCATCCTTTTGGGTTTTGTGCAGCGAACAGTTGGAAAGAAAGCGGAAAACTCTTATCAAACAGCTTCTGCTCTTACTTCTGATGGAAACGCCTTCGGGTTAAAGACGAACAAAGTCCACGTGTCACGAAACGTGTCGACCACGCTCATATCACGCCGTCACGTCCTCTTCTTTATGTATTTGAGAAGATGGTCCTGGGAAATATTAACGTCTTCAGTCTCAGGATTCCTTTTAATCACAGGCTGCATCAAGCGAGAGGAAACCACGGTTTACCATACAAGAATAGTTTAAATGAAATATGCCTCTCGGAAAAGATTATGTGACGGCACTACGGGAGTAA
>CM070097.1:2030974-2068474 GCA_036178185.1 Liparis tanakae
CGGACGTCCACACTTTCGGCAGCCCTTCTGTGTCGGGCTCAAAATACATTAAATTAAAGCGTCCAGTGGCTGGTTTGCTGCCAGGGAAACAAAGATTATGGAAATATATTGATATTTATAATATTATTTCTGGAGAGAGCGCACTTATTGTGAAGCCCGGTTCGTCGTCACAGACGCCAGACAAGGAGAAGACTTTCTCTACTTGAAGAAATGACGTTTAAGTGTGTGGGTTGTGTGTATATATGTGTGTGTGTGTCATTACCCTGTCAGCTCGCTGCACGTTGCATAATAACCAACTCTACGTGCCAACAAAGAAAATAACATCGTGCAAGTACGTTTTTAGTTGTTTCTTTGCCAAATGAAGCGTAATGACATTGTAATTTCCTTTAGAACCGAGTTCTCTGAACGCCACGCCGTCTTCTTCCTGCAGTACGAATGCAAATTGTGTTTGTTTCGCCATAATCGGCCGTCGGCGTGGTCGTAAAAAAACACACAAAATGTCCGACTTTAGGGGGCGGGGACAGTTCTGTTGCTGGAGGCACCGTCGTAACCACGGCGACAAAAGTGACAGCAATTGAGCCGCCGGAAAAAACACCAAATGTCTTTACGGTTCAGCGTGGAGATTCAGAAGGCTTTCACTCCACCGCCATGCACGAGTAATGGATCAGTGTGGCGGACCGAGGGGCATTCTAGAAACATGTGTGTGTGTGTGTGTGTGTGTGTGGGGTCGAGGCCTCTCTTTCCGTGGAGGCGGCTCGGTGACGTGCGCTCCACCTCTTGACGCTTTCCGTTTTTTGTTTGTGTGTTTTTTTTACTTCTTTAAAGTGGAGTTGCGTCGCAGGAAAAGAAAGAAAGAAAGAAAAAGAGGGCTGGAGCCGCTTGTGTTCTGCTCTCCGCCCGCGAGTGGGAGGACGTGTAAAAATGCATAGCAACAGACTTCTTCTCCACGCTCACGACGCACGTGAACACGCGCTCGAGGACGGATATAGCAGCCGGAATGCCACCCTGCAACCGACGGGGAAGAGGACGCCCTCGGGCCGCTGATGCTAACGGCGGCGCACAACTGATGCTGTGTGTGTATGTGTGTGTGTGTGTGTGTGTGTGGGGGGGGGGTCAGGGATTGGTTTCATTAGGATTCTAGAGATACTAATAGTGTACAACAATGGTTCTCAAATGGGGGTCCGCGTACTCCTGGGAGTATGTGAAGGCACTCCAGGGGGTACATGAGATTTTTTTTAAATCTATTTAAAATTAGCATCCATTAAAAAATCCTTTAGAAATAGTTATTTAATAAATATTCAATAAAACACAAGTATAAGTTCAGAAACTGAATTGTATATTAAGTAGGCAATTTAATTTAATTAACCTAAAAACCCAGAGTCCCCCCCCCACCCACCATATCAGGATGGTTTGACCCAAACTTACATCATGACGTTGTGGTTGAAGCGTAGATCACTGAAAAAAGGTTGAGAACCACCGGTCTACAATAAAGAAAGTACTGAACATTGTTAACAGTATTTCTTGGAGCAGCGACACAGGAAGTAAAACAATCTTTCAGCTCCTAAATAATTATCCGTCATTCATCGGCTGCTCGTCAGTAAACTCTGCACGCCGTTGCTATCGGTTACCGGCAGTGGGCGGGGACCGGTCCCAAAAAGTTGCGTTTCTGCAGGTTTATGTTCCGCTTGTTGGCTAACTTGTTTGGTTTCTTATCGTTACTCCATAACTCGTGAGGGTTGGAAAACATGGAAAAGTCATGAAATTTAATATATATATATATATATATATATACATATATATATATATATATATATAAATTTCCAGGCCGGTAAAAGTCCTGAAATAAAAAGTAGTCCCAAAAGTTTGGAAAAGTCACTAAGATATGTTTTATAGTCACGTGTTCATTCACGCTGAGTTTTAAATAATTACGATGTTAATTGCAATGTTCGGGATAATCCACTATGACACGGAAGTGTTCGGGATAATCTACTATGCCAGGGTAATTTTCGGGATAATCCACTATGACACGGAAGAGGTCTGGTTATTCCACTATACCACTGAAGTGGTTTGGATAATCTACTATGACACGGAGGTGTTCGGGATAATCCACTATGCCAGGGCAATGTTCGGGATAATCCACTATGACACGGAAGTGTTTGGGATAATCTACTATGACACGGAAGTGTTCGGGATAATCCACTATGACACAGAAGTGTTCGAGATAATCTACTATGACACAGAAGTGTTCGGGATAATCCACTATGACACAGAAGTGGTCTGGTTATTCCACTATACCACAGAAGTGGTCTGGATAATCCACTATGACACAGAAGTGTTCAGGATAATCTACTATGACACAGAAGTGGTCTGTATAATCCACTATGACACGTAAGTGTAATCATGCTTGGCTGCATGTGGAAAGGAACATGGTCATGGACATTTTGTTTAAAGTTATGTAAATGAGTCAAAATGTGTCTGAACCCTGAACCGGAGTCACCGGCAACTTCCGTCCGGTGGTCCCCGTCACTCGGGCACTTTCCTCGCCGCCCCGGTACCACGAGAGACGGGAGAGGAACGCCGAAGACGCCAGATTTATCTTCTGCGTTTCTATTTGCGTCCCACAGAGAGGAGCCGGGCGTGTTTTAATCACAGCCTTCTGGGTCCTTGTGATGTTTTGTACGTCTGTAGGTGAGAGAGAGTCCTACTTAGGGTGTCAGGAACACACCTCCCGCCATCGTGTGTGTGTTTGTGTGTGTGTGTGTGTTTGTGTGTGTGTGTGTGTGTGTGTTTGTGTGTTCTTTAATTGTTGATATCAAAGCGTTTGTTCTCCATTACATCCGTGATCCGCGGCTTCCCGGCACATGCAAACTAAGCCCCTCCCCCTGTTGACGACAACGCCGCGTTTAGTAACGGCGTGACGTGCGGTCGTGCGGTCGTGCGTGTGCGTCGTGTTCCCATTTAACGTCGCCGGCGTTGTCGACCAATCGGAGCTCTGGCAGTTTTCTTTTATTCCTACGGGGGTCAACCTCCCTTTTTCAATTAATTCCTTGTTAGCCGTGATCCAAATAAACTGCGGTAAGAATTTAATCCTCATAACTGGATTATGAGCTGATTGGCTCTGCCAGAGATTCATTTTTTTAAACGCGTGGGTTAAGTAATTATAGGCTATGGCGGCGTATCGACAGCCAATCGGAGAGCCGCTCGGTTAACGAGCAGCTGCCTCGTTAAAAAAATGTGAATGTTGTTTTGGGCCAGGAGGGGATGAGTTCTGTGACGGCTGTTTCCACGAGTGTGTCCTTGATAACGATTCTGTACGCAGACCTTAGAGAGCCATTGATCACACACACACACACACACACACACACACACACACACACACACACACACACACACACACACACACACCGTCTGTGCGACATAAGAAACAAGATGGAGGATCGAAGGACTCTGATCTTGAAGAGATGCAGAGATAACGTATGTTCAGTCTGAAGCTGTCTCTCCTTCATACCTCCAGAGAGAAAGAGGGACGGCGTACGTTGAAGTTATTATTATTATTCTCTCCCCTTTCATTTCATACCTGTGAAGGTTGTTTTTCTTTCTCCGCGAGCCTGACGCCATGGCGACCGACTCCCTTGTCATTACCGAGGTAATGTCTTGGCAGGTGGGAAGAAAGAAAGAAAGAAAGAAAGTAAGAGGGGAAAAGGCTGGAAGTTTAAGGAAAGGGAGGTGTGTGATCGGGGGGTGTGTGTGTGTGTGTGTGTGTGTGTGTCGACGGGATCCCACCGTCAGCAGATGAAAAGCAGTATTAATAAACGGCTGCAAAGACACCAAACCAAAAACCAAAAGATACAAATACACAAACACATAAAGAGGACCTAAAGACACAAAGACCCCCCCCCTCCTCTCCACAGATCCTCCTCCATGTAAATACGCGGTGACCTTCTCATGCTCTTTGCATCGCGCCTCCTTCTCCCAGAGGCCGATTGTTGAAGTGTTTGATGTTCAACAATTTTTGCTCCGGGGGAACTAAACCGCCACTTCTTTACCATTAGGAACATGTGTTTAACCACTACACACACACACACACACACACACACACACACACACACACATCCTCAAACCTCCCACTGTACTCTTTAATACTTCATCGGATGAGCCGAGTCTCCAACACCATGATGTAAAAGTAGTTAAGTGCTGCTGTAGAAGAGAGAGAGTGAGAGAGAGAAAGGAGAAAATAGAGAGGGAGAGAAAAGAGAGAAAGAGAGAGAGAGTTGATGTTCACTCTTTTCTCCATGTGGTTGTAAATGGCCTCGTCCTGTGAGCTCCTCCACAGGAGGAGGAGGATTAATCAACGTGTTGGATATTGGTTCCTACGCGGTGTTTGTTTACGGGGACATAATTGCCGACGCACAGCGGTGCGATTAGAGGACGGACCGAGAACCTGTTGAGACGATTAGCGTCTTCTTCTGTGTGAAAACATCCATTCTTCTCCGGAAGGTTTCCTCATGGTGAACGTTAACCACTCCTGATTTCTCTCTCCTGACCACCAGGGGGCGACTCCTCTGGTTGTATAGAAGTCTATCTAGTGACTCTACTTCTCTGGATGTATTCCCTCAGTAAACATTGTAAACATGACCTAATGTCTCTAGTTTCAAGTCTTCTTCTATACAGCCTGATGTCATCATTCAGTGCTTTATGGTCTGTAGAAACTATGATGCACAGACATGCATATTCATCAGAGCCGGTGACTCACAATCACGTCTGCCGGTTGCGAAGAAAAACCAAGATGGCGACCACCGACACGGCGAAACACGAGGCCGTGGATCGGCAGTCTCCCCGACCAATGAGCGGCGAGCGTGTCACGGAGTAACCGGCTTCACGGCGGAGTCGCCGGGTAGAGCTCGCTGCCCAAACCCGTGATTTAATAGCGCCGTGCTCCTCTGGCGTCAGCTCTTTACATAAATAAGAGCTTCTTCCCTCCATCACTCTGCCTCTCTCCTCTCTCATGCACACCCACACAGAGCCTGTCACACGGGGAGGAGGAGGAGGAGGAGGAGGAGGAGGAGAAGCATGACACGTGAAAAGAGGAACAGCGTCCACAGCCCTCTCTCCATTGTTTCTCTTCCGTTTCCACGACAGCGAACGCATTCCACACTTTTTTCTCCGAGCTCCGAGTTTCGAACGCGTCTTCTTTTGTTCTCGAAAATACCCAATTATCCAGAGATAAAAATAAAAAAAGTAAAAAACAGACAAACTAAATTAGGGGAACCAGAGATCTGCATAAAAGGACGACGCTGATCAACTATCGGTTCTTCTGTGGATTAAAGCCTCTGATCTGAAGGAGAGGCAGACATTATGAGGAAGGAGAAATCAATATTGAATTCAGACTCGTGATCTGTAACGCCTGATATGCCGACAACAGAAACACAACGAGTTGCATCACCTGGTGGGAAGAGACGGCAACATCCACGCTGGTCTCTCTCTCTCTCTCTCTCTGTCCTTCTCTCCTTTTTTCCTTCTCTCTCTCTGTCGTATTTTTATTGTTAAATCAATAAAATTGTACATTTCTTCAGACAGTTCGAGAATTCGCACACCAATCTGTTGCCACGGCAACTTGCCGGTTGCCCGACACCTGGCTGACCGAGGATCAGTTTGTCCACATCCACGAGGAGAGGAGGTAGAAACAAGGTGGATGGAGGATAAGAGGAGGTAGAAGCAAGGTGGATGGAGGATAAGAAGAGGTAGAAACAAGGTGGATGGAGGATAAGAGGAGGTAGAAACAAGGTGGATGGAGGATAAGAGGAGGTAGAAACAAGGTGGATGGAGGATAAGAGGAGGTTGAAACAAGGTGGATGGAGGATAAGAGGAGGTAGAAACAAGGTGGATGGAGGATAAGAAGAGGTAGAAACAAGGTGGATGGAGGATAAGAGGAGGTAGAAACAAGGTGGATGGAGGATAAGAGGAGGTAGAAACAAGGTGGATGGAGGATAAGAGGAGGTAGAAACAAGGTGGATGGAGGATAAGAGGAGGTTGAAACAAGGTGGATGGAGGATAAGAGGAGGTAGAAACAAGGTGGATGGAGGATAACAGGAGGTAGAAACAAGGTGGATGGAGGATAAGAAGAGGTAGAAACAAGGTGGATGGAGGATAAGAGTAGGTAGAAATAAGGTGGATGGAGGATAAGAAGAGGTAGAAACAAGGTGGATGGAGGATAAGAGGAGGTAGAAACAAGGTGGATGGAGGATAAGAGGAGGTAGAAACAAGGTGGATGGAGGATAAGAGGAGGTTGAAACAAGGTGGATGGAGGATAAGAGGAGGTAGAAACAAGGTGGATGGAGGATAAGAAGAGGTAGAAACAAGGTGGATGGAGGATAAGAGGAGGTAGAAATAAGGTGGATGGAGGATAAGAAGAGGTAGAAACAAGGTGGATGGAGGATAAGAGGAGGTAGAAACAAGGTGGATGACGTATAAGAAGAGGTAGAAACAAGGTGGATGGAGGATAAGAGGAGGTAGAAACAAGGTGGATGGAGGATAAGAAGAGGTAGAAACAAGGTGGATGGAGGATAAGAGGAGGTAGAAACAAGGTGGATGACGTATAAGAAGAGGTAGAAACAAGATGGATGGAGGATAAGAGGAGGTAGAAACAAGGTGGATGGAGGATAAGAGGAGGTAGAAACAAGGTGGATGGAGGATAAGAGGAGGTAGAAACAAGGTGGATGGAGGATAAGAGGAGGTTGAAACAAGGTGGATGGAGGATAAGAGGAGGTAGAAACAAGGTGGATGGAGGATAAGAAGAGGTAGAAACAAGGTGGATGGAGGATAAGAGGAGGTAGAAACAAGGTGGATGGAGGATAAGAGGAGGTAGAAACAAGGTGGATGGAGGATAAGAGGAGGTTGAAACAAGGTGGATGGAGGATAAGAGGAGGTAGAAACAAGGTGGATGGAGGATAACAGGAGGTAGAAACAAGGTGGATGGAGGATAAGAAGAGGTAGAAACAAGGTGGATGGAGGATAAGAGTAGGTAGAAATAAGGTGGATGGAGGATAAGAAGAGGTAGAAACAAGGTGGATGGAGGATAAGAGGAGGTAAAAACAAGGTGGATGGAGGATAAGAGGAGGTAGAAACAAGGTGGATGGAGGATAAGAGGAGGTAGAAACAAGGTGGATGGAGGATAAGAGGAGGTTGAAACAAGGTGGATGGAGGATAAGAGGAGGTAGAAACAAGGTGGATGGAGGATAAGAAGAGGTAGAAACAAGGTGGGTGGAGGATAAGAGGAGGTAGAAATAAGGTGGATGGAGGATAAGAAGAGGTAGAAACAAGGTGGATGGAGGATAAGAGGAGGTAGAAACAAGGTGGATGACGTATAAGAAGAGGTAGAAACAAGGTGGATGGAGGATAAGAGGAGGTAGATACAAGGTGGATGGAGGATACGAGGAGGTAGAAACAAGGTGGATGGAGGATAAGAGGAGGTAGAAACAAGGTGGATGGAGGATAAGAGGAGGTAGAAACAAGGTGGATGACGTATAAGAAGAGGTAGAAACAAGGTGGATGGAGGATAAGAAGAGGTAGAAACAAGGTGGATGGAGGGTAAGAGGAGGTAGAAACAAGGTGGATGGAGGGTAAGAGGAGGTAGAAACAAGGTGGATGGAGGATAAGAAGAGGTAGAAACAAGATGGATGGAGGATAAGAGGAGGTAGAAACAAGATGGATGGAGTATAAGAGGAGGTAGAAAAAAGGTGGATGACGTATAAGAAGAGGTAGAAACAAGGTGGATGATGTATAACAAGAGATAGAAACAAGGTGGATGATGTATAAGAAGAGGTAGAAACAAGGTGGATGGAGGATAAGAAGAGGTAGAAACAAGCTAGGTGGATGACGTATAAGAGGAGGTAGAAACAAGATGGATGGAGGATAAGAAGAGGTAGAAACAAGGTGGATGGAGGATAAGAAGAGGTAGAAACAAGGTGGATGGATGATAAGAGGAGGTAGAAACAAGGTGGATGACGTATAAGAAGAGGTAGAAACAAGGTGGATGGATGATAAGAGGAGGTAGAAACAAGGTGGATGACGTATAAGAAGAGGTAGAAACAAGGTGGGGATAAGAGGAGGTAGAAACAAGGTGGATGGAGGATAAGAAGAGGTAGAAACAAGGTGGATGACATATAAGAAGAGGTAGAAACAAGGTGGATGGAGGATAAGGAGGTAGAAACAAGGTGGATGACGTATAAGAAGAGGTAGAAACAAGGTGGATGGAGGACACAAGGAGGTAGAAACTAAGTGGATGACGTATAAGAAGAGGTAGAAACAAGGTGGATGGAGGATAAGAAGAGGTAGAAACAAGGTGGATGGAGGATAAGAAGAGGTAGAAACAAGGTGGATGGATGATAAGAGGAGGTAGAAACAAGGTGGATGTAGTATAAGAAGAGGTAGAAACAAGGTGGATGGAGGATAAGGAGGTAGAAACAAGGTGGATGACGTATAAGAAGAGGTAGAAACAAGGTGGATGGAGGACACAAGGAGGTAGAAACAAGGTGGATGACGTATAAGAAGAGGTAGAAACAAGGTGGATGGAGGATACAAAGAGGTAGAAACAAGGTGCATGGAGGATAAGAGGAGGTAGAAACAAGATGGATGGAGTATAAGAGGAGGTAGAAACAAGGTGGATGGAGGATAAGAAGAGGTAGAAACAAGGTGGATGGAGGATAAGAGGAGGTAGAAACAAGGTGGATGACGTATAAGAAGAGGTAGAAACAAGGTGGATGGAGGATAAGAAGAGGTAGAAACAAGGTGGATGGAGGGTAAGAGGAGGTAGAAACAAGGTGGATGGAGGGTAAGAGGAGGTAGAAACAAGGTGGATGGAGGATAAGAAGAGGTAGAAACAAGATGGATGGAGGATAAGGAGGTAGAAACAAGGTGGATGACGTATAAGAAGAGGTAGAAACAAGGTGGATGGAGGACACAAGGAGGTAGAAACAAGGTGGATGACGTATAAGAAGAGGTAGAAACAAGGTGGATGGAGGATAAGAAGAGGTAGAAACAAGGTGGATGGATGATAAGAGGAGTTAGAAACAAGGTGGATGTAGTATAAGAAGAGGTAGAAACAAGGTGGATTGAGGATAAGAAGAGGTAGAAACAAGGTGGATGGATGATAAGAGGAGTTAGAAACAAGGTGGATGTAGTATAAGAAGAGGTAGAAACAAGGTGGATGGAGGATAAGAAGAGGTAGAAACAAGGTGGATGGATGATAAGAGGAGGTAGAAACAAGGTGGATGACGTATAAGAAGAGGTAGAAACAAGGTGGATGGATGATAAGAGGAGGTAGAAACAAGGTGGATGACGTATAAGAAGAGGTAGAAACAAGGTGGGGATAAGAGGAGGTAGAAACAAGGTGGATGGAGGATAAGAAGAGGTAGAAACAAGGTGGATGGAGGATAAGAGGAGGTAGAAACAAGGTGCATGACGTATAAGAAGAGGTAGAAACAAGGTGGGGATAAGAGGAGGTAGAAACAAGGTGGATGGAGGATAAGAAGAGGTAGAAACAAGGTGGATGAAGTAAAGGACACCTTACATATATATTCATATACGTTTATTGCTATTTGGGTTGAAAGGTCAAACATCCGACTACCTCCAGGGGAAGGTCATGGTCATTGTAACGATGGTGAAGCCGTTTCCTGTCGGGGATGTGATCAGTTCCTCCGATCGGTTGAACGATGTATTGATCGGTCTCTTCAAAGGCGAGTTTCACTCAACGTTATTACAAGACACTGAAGCCTCTCCAACCTCTCTCTGAATCTTCAGTAGCTTTTAAATAACTGTTTTCATGCTTTATATATAAAAATACAAATATGATATATTTAATATACATATACAAATGTATGTATTTATTTTGGACAGGAATATTTTAGACATTTACCAGAGAAGATTTCTTCTTCTTCTTCTTCTTCTTCTTCTTCTTCTTCTTCTTCTTCTTCTTCTTCTTCTTCTTCTTCTTCTTCTTCTTCTTCTTCTTCTTCTTCTTCTTCTTCTTCTTCTTCTTCTTCTTTCCGAGGCACGGATTATCCAAAAGTAATACGCCTCCTCCAGGAAACAGAAGTTCACGACTCGAGGCAGAACAGAGGAGTGTGCTGTGACTAACCGGGTCGGCCTGGCGAGTGTGTGTGTGTGTGTGTGTCTGTGTGTGTGTGTGTGTGTGTGTTACGTCAAATAAACTCACACACTCATCGCTGGCCTTCTGCACCGGCTGAATGTGCCTTCAGTCTAAAGTTAGGGTGTAAAGACGACTTCCTGATGAGACATGGAGAGTCTTTGTTTGATGCTAGTGGACTCATGCACTCGTCAGTTTGTTTATTTGTTATAAATATTTTTTAACTCAGGAGATATTTTGTCATAGAAGCATATAATAGGACGTGATGTCACTCATTGGGTTACGAAGGGTTTTGAAGCTTCTTGTTCAGCATTTTGTCTGTCGCCATCATGATTTTCTTCATCTTGGTTTTCAGCCATCTTTGTTTTCAGCCATCTTGGTTTACGGCCATCTTTTTTTTCGGCCATCTTGGTTTTCGGCCATCTTGGTGTCTTGGTTCTCGGCCGCCATCGACATCTTGGTTTTAAGTTCTTTGGCATTTTGGTTTTACCTACCCCACCAGCTTTAACACATGAAGCATAGACTTCTATACACCAGTGGTGTCGCCCCCTGGTGGCCAGGAATTAGAATGCAGCTTTAACACATGAAGAATAGACTTCTATACAACCAGAGGAACCGCCCCCTGATTTTGAGAGAGAGAATGCAAGTTTAAAAACACGTTTCAGAACTGCAGGTATAACTCATAACATTAATCACGGCTCCATTTCTTTTTTAATTTCCATGTCAAAGCGTCACAATGCCCAACGCCACGACACCAGCCACCAGTGTTACGCCTGCGGTTTCACACATGTCAAAATATCAGGCAAAAAAATGAAACAAGACTTATTTGAAAGGTTTTGTCAAATGTGGTATTTGAAGGAACATTGTGACATTAAGGGAACTCTTTCTTCATGTGACATCATCCCTATGGCTCAGAAGCTTTCAGTCTTTATGCTAAGCTAGGCTAAAGCAATCTCCCTTAGTTGTTATTAATCAGAAGTATTATAGTAGTATACGATAACATAATAAAATATAATAACAATGGAAGTACACTACCGTTCAAGAGTTTGGGGTCACGCAGACCCAGTGTTTTCCATGAAATACTTTTATTCATCGAATTAATTGAAAAATTAATAAAAAATCAAGTCAATACATTGATAAGGTTATAAATAATGATTTTTATTGTAAATATGAATGTAGTTCTTCTTGTGGCTCAAAGGAAGGCCAGTTTTATAGCTTCTCTCATCAGCATAACTGTTTTCAGCTGCGCTCACATAAAAAGGACTTAAAGGGTTTTCTACTCCTCCGCTAGTCTTCTAAGGCGATAACACAATGTACCACTAGAACGTGGAGACGGGCCTCTACACACCTCTGGAGAGACTTCATTAAAAAACAGAGAATAGTCATATACACATTAACTATTTACAAATCTGTTGTGTATATATATATATATATATATATATATATATATATATATATATACATATATATTTTATTTAATTTTTGTATTTTATATTTATTTTTGTATACTTTATGCACAGTCACTTTCTTTCTTTCTTATATTTATATTTTATTGTGTTTAGTTTATTGGTGCTACTGTGTCGACAAATTCTATTCTATTTTATTGTATTCTAACTATGTAAAGAGTTATGATTAATTTAATAGTATCTTCATTGATAAAAACAGAGCTTTGAAAAATAAGGACATTTCCACGTGGCTCCAAACTTTTGAGCGGTAATGAAGATAAACATCTTGAGTCTCTTAATATTCGGATGTGTAACTGCCGGTTGCCCAGCAACTCCATGAACCAATGACGTGCGGCCGGGGGCCGGCTGGAGGCTCAAGGTCACACCGCGTGACCTCAGACAGCCCGGTGCTCCTCGTGGCAGAGACTCAGAGGTGTGGTCATGTGACCTGTGACCTGTGACCTGTCGTCTCGCAATATCTCTTCTTTCCTTCTCAATCTCGTTGTCGGATCACAACGTTTCTGTTGTTGTTGTTGTTTGGAGTGCCTTACCTTTCTCTCCTGTAAATTATTAATGTGTCATTAATGTGGGCAGCTGTTCTGGAGGAGGAAGAAGAAAAGGGGGAGGGGGATGGGGAGGAGGAAGAGGAGGAAGTTGAGGAGGATTAGCACGAGATCTCCTCCCAGTGTTCAGAACTTATCAGATCCTCTTATTTCGCCCCTCTCCATCTTTCTCTCTCTCTCTTCTTACTTTCCGCCTCACTCTCCATCTTTCTCCGTCTCACTCCCCGTCTCACTCTCTCTTTTACCTCCCCGTCTCGCTCCCCGTCTCACTCTCTCATTTACCTCCCCGTCTCTCTCCCCGTCTCACTCTCTCTTTTCCCTCTCTGTCTCCCTCCCCGTCTCCTTCCCCGTCTCACTCCCCGTCCCCGTCTCACTCTCTCTTTTCCCTCTCTGTCTCCCTCCCCGTCTCACTCTCTCTTTTCCCTCTCTGTCTCCCTCCCCGTCTCACTCTCTGTCTCACTCCCTGTCTCACTCTCTAGTTTACCTCCCCACCTCACTCCCTGTCTCACTCCCTGTCTCACTCTCTAGTTTACCTCCCCACCTCACTCCCTGTCTCACTCCCTGTCCCACTCTCTATTTTACCTCCCCGTCTCACTCTCTGTCTCACTCCCCGTCTCACTCTCTCTTTTACCTCCCCGTCTCTCTCCCCGTCTCACTCTCTCTTTTACCTCCCCGTCTCCCTCCCCGTCTCACTCTCCGCCTCACTCCCGGTGTGTGTGCTCCTCAGGGATAGCTCTCCACGGAGCATGCTGTGAGCGCCATGTCTCTGGAGATGGAGAACACCATCACCAAGCTGATGTACGACTTCCAGAGGAACTCCACCTCCGACGACGACTCCGGCTGCGCGCTGGAGGAGTACGCCTGGGTGCCCCCCGGCCTGAGCCCCGAGCAGGTAGGCTCACAGGTCACAGGTCGAGTCACATGCACTATAACATGCACGAAAAGGCTACACACACACACACACACACACACACACACACACACACACACACACGGATGCTTTCCGTTATCTTCTGGAGAACCTTTGACTTCTTCATGTTGCATCTCAATTCATACGCAGCATAAATCTGAAGCTCTGATGATGGTGGTGATGATGATGATGATGATGATGAATACCGAGCTGGCTCTTCCTCACGAGGATCCACCGCAAAAGAAGAAAGAAAAGACAACTGAACAGAACAGATTGACAACAAAAGGAACGAAACGTCAGCAGAAAATAAAAATCTGGACACGCAGACAACATCGAGTACAGAGGCTTTGCAGCCGCACACACGCACACACACACACACACACACACACACACACACACACACACACACACACACACAGTACAGCAAAGTAACACGTCGCTAGGCAACAGAGAGGGAGGATGGTGCTGAAGGCTGTAATACCTGGCTGATGCGGTCTGATGAACCGACTGCACCTGAACGCAGCGCTTTGAGGGTTCAGTGATGTGAAGTTATGTAACAGTCAGACTCCTGTGAGCCTCTTCACACACACATTCAAACACTTTGAATCTGGTGTACCAGAAACGGACCGAACCGGTCAGAAGAACTTTATTATTTAGTCGATTAAGTTCCCGCGACGTTTGAAGGAGATGTTTAAAACAAGACGACGCATCATTGTCATGATTTATTTATTTCATGCCAGCCGTCGTCGTGGAAACCGACAGCGAGTACGAAGCTCACCGAGCAAAATGCCAACGTGACGGAGGAAATCAAACGTCTCTGATTCCCCGTCACCAAAATGTGAATTCACGTATATTAATAAACTTGTTTAATTTATTCAAACCCAGAAAAGCAATTTCTCTGAACACACTTGTTATAACTGCGAACACAGCGTTGTTGTTGTTGTTTTTCATTCTTCCATTTAATGAATTGCTCCGTGTTGAAACCCAGAGGAACAAAGTCGTTGGAGTCTAATTGTAAATGTGTATTGATGACAGGCTCATTTACCTTGAACGAGCGAAGGCAGTCAGCCTGAAGGGATGTTCATTGTTTGTGTTTCTTTGTCTTTGTTTCGGATTCACCATATATATTATAATATATATTCTACATATAAAATAATATATTCTCAAACTACATTTTCTTATAATGTCTACATATAATATATACGTATATATATATAATATGTATAATATATATTATCTATATTATTAATATTATTATATATGTTATATTATTATCATGATATTATTATCATAATATATATATAGTATATCTAATATATATATATATATATATATATATATTATGTATATACTATATATATGTAATATATATATATATACATATTCATACTAATTCTATATATATTATTATTATATATACATATTCATGTGGAACTAATACTTTTTTTCTTCAACGATTAATCAAAAATGATTTTTGTCTGGTGAAAATGCAGATTGCAATTTCCCAGAGTTCCATATGGTGTCTACACATTGATGATTATTTTCCAATTTAAAGATTAATTGATCCACTAATTGATTATCTGACTCTTAACTCAAATCAGTTGTTTAAATGACAGCAATGCAAATGGAAAGTATGAATATGTATCTTAATAAAGCTGTAATGTCTGCTCTGAACTCAGCCAGACTAAGAACATGTAGTTAGAGACTAAGAACATGTAGTTAGAGACTAAGAACATGTAGTTAGAGACTAAGAACATGTAGTTAGAGACTAAGAACATGTAGTTAGAGACGAAGAACATGTAGTTAGAGACTAAGAACATGTAGTTAGAGACTAAGAACATGTAGTTAGATACTAAGAACATGTAGTTAGAGACTAAGAACATGTAGTTAGAGACTAAGAACATGTAGTTAGAGATGAAGAACATGTAGTTAGAGACTAAGAACATGTAGTTAGAGACTAAGAACATGTAGTTAGAGACTAAGAACATGTAGTTAGAGATGAAGAACATGTAGTTAGAGACTAAGAACATGTAGTTAGAGACGAAGAACATGTAGTTAGAGATGAAGAACATGTAGTTAGAGACTAAGAACATGTAGTTAGAGACGAAGAACATGTAGTTAGAGATGAAGAACATGTAGTTAGAGACTAAGAACATGTAGTTAGAGACTAAGAACATGTAGTTAGAGACTAAGAACATGTAGTTAGAGACTAAGAACATGTAGTTAGAGACTAAGAACATGTAGTTAGAGACTAAGAACATGTAGTTAGAGACTAAGAACGTAGTTTTTACTGAAGGACAAAAGAGACAAAGTATGAGACTAACAAATCGGTTTGGGGCTTTGAGTTTTGGGCTTTGGGTTTGGGGCCCTTGGCTCTGGGCTTTGGGTTTTGGGCTCTGGGCTTTGGGTTTGGGGCTTTGGGTTTGGGCTTTGGGCTTTGGGTTTGGGGCTTTGGGCTTGAGGCTTTGGGCTTTGGGTTTGGGGCTTTGGGTTTGGGCTTTGGGTTTGGGGCTTTGGGTTTGGGGCTTTGGGCTTTGGGTTTGGGGCTTTGGGCTTGAGGCTTTAGGGTTTGGGTTTGGGGCTTTGGGTTTGGGGCTTTGGGCTTTGGGTTTGGGGCTTTGGGCTTTGGGTTCGGGGCTTTGAGTTTGTGCTCTGGGCTTTGGGCTCTGGGCTTTGGGCTTTGGGTTTGGGGCTTTGGGCTTGAGGCTTTGGGCTTTGGGTTTGGGGCTTTGGGCTTTGGGTTCGGGGCTTTGAGTTTGTGCTCTGGGCTTTGGGCTCTGGGCTTTGGGCTCTGGGTTCACCTCCTGCGGTTCTGTTTCAGGTGCATCAGTA
The DNA here is from genome assembly GCA_036178185.1 of Liparis tanakae. Taxonomy (NCBI): domain Eukaryota; kingdom Metazoa; phylum Chordata; class Actinopteri; order Perciformes; family Liparidae; genus Liparis; species Liparis tanakae. The sequence goes on from CM070097.1 coordinate 2,046,869, forward strand.
CTACAACTCCTTACCTGAGGACAAGGTGCCGTACATCAACAGCCCCGGAGAGAAGCACCGCATCAAGCAGCTGCTGCACCAGCTGCCCGCGCACGACAATGAGGTGACCCGCCTCTTTGATGAGGATGAGGACGATGATGATGATGATGATGATGATGACGATGACGATGATGATGATGATGATGATGATGATGATGATGATGATGATGATGATGATGACGATGATGATGATGATGATGATGATGATGATGATGATGATGATGATGATGATGATGATGATGATGATGATGACGACGTCGTGTCCGTTCAGGTGCGTTACTGCAACGGGCTGGACGAGGACGAGAAGCGAGAGCTGAAGCTGTTCAGCATCCAGAGGAAGAAGGAGAACCTCGGCCGAGGGAACATCCGGCCGTTCCCCCTCAACATGACGGGGGCCGTGTGTGACAAGGTGAGGGTTCTACTGAGGGGGAGAACCTCAGAGGGAGAACCTCAGAGGGAGAACCTCAGAGGGAGAACCTCAGAGGACCCTGTGTGTTCTTCATATCGTAAAGACGTAAAGATGAAAACATATTCGTATCATTTCAATCACAATCTTCTCATCCTCCCTTTCCTCATCTTAGTTTGTGTTCTACTTCTTCTCTGCCTCTTCTACCCCTTCCTTCCTTTTCCTCTATTCTTGTCTCCCCCCCTTCCTTCTTTTTTTCTGTTCTCTCTTCCTTTCTCTCCACTTATTTTCACTCTCATGTCCTTTCCTTCTTCTTTTTTCCTCTTTTCTAATTCCTTTTCTTTCCTCACGTCTCATCGCCTTATTACATTTCCTATTGTTTACATTAATCTATTTTCCCCTCTCCTCGTATTATTTCCTTTACTCTCATCTTCCTTCCTTTCTTTCCTTTTATCTATCTTTATCTATCTATCTTTATCTATCTATCTTTATATATCTATCTTTATATATCTATCTATCTATCTTTATATATCTATCTTTATCTATCTATCTTTATATATCTATCTTTATCTATCTATCTTTATATATCTATCTTTATCTATCTATCTTTATATATCTATCTTTATCTATCTATCTTTTAATCTAACTTTTCCAAAATATGTGTTCCTTCCCTCTCCTGCCCTTCCCTCCTCTTCTTCCCTTCCCTTTTTCCTCTCTCTTCTCCTTCTCTTCCCTCATCACCTCTCCTCGTATCCCTTCCCTTTTTCCCTCCTTCCCTCGTCTCCTCGTCTCTTCTTCTCTTCTCTCCTCTCCTTCCCTCCCTCCCCCCCCCCCCCCCCCCCCCCAGTGCGGCGGTCCGGTGGGCGGCGGTGACCTGGTGGTCCTGGCGGCGCGGGCGGGTCACGGGAAGTGTTGGCACCCCCAGTGCTTCGTGTGCGGCGCGTGTGACGAGCTGCTGGTGGACCTCATCTACTTCTACCAGGACGGCGGCGTGCTGTGCGGCCGGCACCACGCCGAGCGCATGAAGCCGCGCTGCTGCGCCTGCGACGAGGTCGGTCCGGACTCGGGGTCCTCTGGGTCCTCTGGGGTCTCTGGGGTCTCGGGGTCCTCTGGGGTCTCTGGGGTCTCGGGGTCCTCTGGGTCCTCTGGGGTCTCGGGGTCTCGGGGTCCTCTGGGTCCTCGGGGGTCTCTGGGGTCTTCGGGGGTCTCGGGGGTCCTCGGGGGTCCTCTGGGTCCTCGGGGTCCTCTGGGGTCTCGGGGTCTCTGGGTCCTCTGGGTCCTCGGGGGTCTCGGGGGTCCTCGGGGGTCCTCGGGGTCCTCTTGGGTCTGACCGTGATGCGATGAAAACAATAATAACAATAGTAATAACTCTGCTAAATGGTTGTTTACTTAAAGTGTGTACGTGTTTGTATGTGTGTGTGCATGTGTGTGTGCGTGTGAGTGTGTGTGTAGGGGTGTCTGTAGGGGTGTGTGTGTGTCTGTGTATGTATGTGTATATATGTGTGTGTATGTCTGTGTACATGTGTGTATTTGTGTGTGTAGGGATGTGTGTGTATGTGTATACGTGTGTATATGTGTGTATGTGAGTCTGTGTGTGTGTGGGTGAGTGTGTGAGCGTGTGGTTGTATTTGAGTGTGTGTAGGCACGTGTGTATGTGTATATATGTATGTGTGTGTGTGTGTGTGAGAGAGAGTCTGTGTGTGTGTATGTGAGTCTATGTGTATGTGTGTGTGTGTGTGTGAGTGTGTGTGTGTGTGTGTGGGGGTGTGTGTGGGTGTGTGTGTGTGTGCGTGTGTGTGTGTGTGTGTGAGAGAGTCTGTGTGTCTGTATGTGAGTCTATGTGTCTGTGTGTGTGTGTGAGTGTGTATATGTGTGTGTGTGTGTGAGAGAGTCTGTGTGTGTGTGTGTGAGTCTATGTGTCTGTGTGTGTGTGTGAGTGTGTATATGTGTGTGTGTGTGTGAGAGAGTCTGTGTGTGTGTACGTGAGTCTATGTGTCTGTGTGTGTGTGTGAGTGTGTGTGTGCGTGTGTGTGTGTGTGCGTGCGTGTGTGTGTGTGTGTGTGTGTGAGAGAGTCTGTGTGTGTGTACGTGAGTCTATGTGTCTGTGTGTGTGTGTGAGTGTGTATATGTGTGTGTGTGTGTGAGAGAGAGTCTGTGTGTGTGTGTGAGTCTATGTGTCTGTGTGTGTGTGTGTGAGTGTGTGTGTGTGTGCGTGTGTGTGTGTGTGCGTGCGTGTGTGTGTGTGTGTGAGAGTCTGTGTGTGTGTATGTGAGTCTATGTGTCTGTGTGTGTGTGTGAGTGTGTGTGTGTGTGCGTGTGTGTGTGTGTGCGTGTGTGTGTGTTGAAGAGCTGAGACCAACCGGAGTTCTTCAGTCATTTTGCATTTATTTGATTGATATGGAAATCCATTTATTTAAGGGATTTCTTTCATATTTTATGTTAAAACCAGGAGAAATGAACCATCGGGTGGATCAGAAGACGACCCGCTGACGTACAGGTCACATGACCAGGCAGCCCGTTGCCAAAGAAACGAGGCTCCGCCCCCTACGCACAAAACCCCCCATAGCATCTTAAAGAGACGACTGACGTAGTATAAAAAACGAACTGGCTTCACTTGTAAACCTGTGTGTGTGTTTTCAGCGCCTTACTTAGTGTGTGTGTGTGTGTGTGTGTGACTTTAGTTTACGTACTTATGGCGTTTCCTTCCTAAACTTAACCGAGTGGTTTTATTTCCTGAACACCAAACGAGTATCTCGTGTGTCGGGTTGAGCGCGTGTCGGACGAGGGTCAAACCCGTTAAGAAAGCCTCCTGTTGAACAGGGGAACATAAAAAGATATTGTGAAAACACTAACGGGCCTCGGAGGGCGCCCTGAGGCGCTCCCAGCACCGCCCGACGCGATTCAGCTTCTTTCCTAATGAATCCGCATCTAATCTTCCGTGTTGCTCTTTTCCTGGCTGACGAAGGCGATCTCTTCTTCTCGCAGATCATCTTCGCTGACGAGTGCACGGAGGCCGAGGGCCGGCACTGGCACATGAGGCACTTCTGCTGCTACGAGTGCGAGGCGGCCCTCGGCGGCCAGCGCTACATCATGAAGGACGGCCGGCCGCACTGCTGCAACTGCTTCGAGTCGCTGTACGCCGAGTACTGCGACGCGTGCGGAGAACACATCGGTACGTGAGTCGGGAGACCAGAACCGCCGGGTCATCATTCAAATCAAAAAGCAAAACCCACCTGTTCAAAATTGCTTTTAATGTGTGATTGTGTGCTCTGTGTGTTCTTATTTGCTTTTATCGTTTGTTTTATCGTAATTACCTTCGCATTGAAAATGCAGAAGGTAATGTTTTCGCCGGCGTGTATTTATTTATTTATTTATTTGTGAATATGTCCGTTTGTCCGTTTGTCCGTTATTCGTCTAACTCAGACAAAACTGAGCCGATTCTTATGAAACTTGGTGGGATGATTGGTCATGACCCAAGGAGCAATCGATTAGGTTTTGGGAGTGATTGGGTCAAAGGTCAAGGTCAAGGTCACGAAAAGGTGAAAAACGTAAAAACTGAGCCGATTCTTATGAAACTTGGTGGGATGATTGGTCATGACCCAAGGAACAATCGATTAGTTTTTGAGCGTGATTGGGTCAAAGGTCAAGGTCAAGGTCACGAAAAGGTGAAAAACGTAAATTTGCGATATCTCGGTTAATTGCCGTCCGATTTGCGTGAAACTAGTGCCAAATTGTTCATAATTCAATCTTGTGATATGCGAAGGTATGCGCTCTACCGAGTGCCCATTCTAGTTTATAATGCATAGCTTTTAGGTTTTTCTTTTTCTATTAATTATGTGTTGTAAAGCGTCTTTGAGCACCTGGAAAAGCGCTATATAAATCGAATGTATTATTATTATTATTATTATTATCGGCTGTGAAGGGGCGGAGCCTGTGCGGCGAGACGCGGACGCTCATCATCGACGGAAGTGTGTTTCACAAAGACGCTCCCACCTGGAGCCCAGATGGGAGCCGTGAAAGATGATTACCTTCCCGAGCCGCGGAGCGGAGCGAAGTCTCGTCGAGTTGCGAGCGAAGATTCAGAAACGGCTTCTTTAGGCAGGAAGGGAGGGAAAAAAAAGCTTGTTTTAATTTATATATATCTGATCGAGATGAGCTCAACCTACCGGCTAACGGCTCATTAGCCGCACAGACTTTCGCGGAGCGCCTGCCATCACATTACCATCTTCAAGCCGTTAGCGAGAGACGAATAAACTGGCTGCCTTGCAATGTTGTAAAATAATAATGGGTTGTTGTCGTCTTCCTCCTCCGCCCCCTCATCTCGCCGAAGGCATCGACCAGGGCCAGATGACGTACGACGGGCAGCACTGGCACGCCACCGAGGACTGCTTCGGCTGCGCCCGCTGTAAGCGCTCGCTGCTGGGCCGGCCCTTCCTGCCCAAGCAGGGCCAGATCTTCTGCTCGCGCTCCTGCAGCGCCGGACAGGTGAGGAGGAAGAAACCGCCGGTGTTCTGTCATTTTTTGCTGCCTTGTCAGAATTTGCTACCCGTTGCATAAACCGATAGGTGTGTATCGATTCATGCTACCCTATCTGATAGGATGTTATTGTACTATCACAATATGCTTTTCTTTCAAAGTTCAATGTTTCACTTTTCACTGTTAAAGTGTTTATCTTCAACACTAAATACCCTAATAATAAACCAGTGCTTTATTATGATAATGTGAACAAACTCATGTTTACAATAATTTGTTGACACAAAAGAAATAGCAACTGCTTATCACTCATTAATCTACATGTCATTACTACATATCATTACTACCTGTACAATATACATGCTGAATGTACTTTTAACTAGGGAAATAATCTGGATTTTGAGGACGTCACTCCCCGTTATCAGACGTGCATCGACAGGGTGGCAAAACATTATGGGCGTGTCAAAAAAACTCGGAAAATCGAGTCGGCGCATGCGCAATACCACAAGGTAGCAGTGATTGACAAGTAGCATGAAATGACAGAACACCGGGAGAAGCTTCTACAATAATCCGCTCCACGGTCGGCTGTAGTTCTCTCCTTTAGGGAGACGTTTATTCACTGATCAAAAGCAAAGTAAGATAAGATAAGATAAGATAAGATGATCCTTTATTAGTCCCTCAGTGGGGAAATTACAGTATTTCAATAGCATTGCTCACAGTGAATAAGAAAACGAATAATAAAATAGAAACAAGTAATAGAAATAATATAAATAAGCATTATAAAAAAAATAAGCATTATAAAAAAATAAGTAAAAAATAAAATAAAATAGTTAAACAGTTAAACATATTATTTATTAAGTACAAACGCTCACCAGCGATTGGATCCCACGGGGAGCTCTCCTCAACATGCAAGTCGAGACCCAAAAACACACTGTCCCCCAAATCAAGATTCTATCTTTAATACACAGATCTCGTCACAGGTCCACCCCCCCCCACCCCAACACCTTTATTTAACCAGGAAGTCCCATTGAGATTAAAAATCTCTTTTTGGAGGGAGACCTGGCCAAGACAGGCAGCAGCATAACAAACACATGGTTACAGACAGAAAACACAAAACACAAAACAAGACAGGTTAAAAGAAACTAAAAGCTAAGAGCTCAGAAACAGTGACGTAGAGTTAAAAAATGAAGTGGCGATTCACCTAACTTGATTCTTTCTTCCGGACCGACCAGGACCCGGACGAGTCCGACTCCTCGGACTCGGCCTTCCAGAGCGCCCGATCCCGCGAGTCCCGCCACAGCACCAAGATCGGCAAGAAGGAGCGGCGGAGCGGCGAGGGCCGCCAGTCCGCCGCGCCTCCTCCTCCGCCGCCGCCGCCGCCGCCGATGCCCGACCGGCTGTCCGTGGAGGCGGACCCCCTCTCGGTCCAGATGGACCGCCTGAGCCTCTCGTCCAGCCAGACCCCGAGCCGCACGCCCAGCCGCACGCCCAGCCGCGCCCCGAGCCTGAACCAGGTGTGGATGAGCCGGGACGACCCCTACGTCCCGGCGGCCTACGAGGGCCCCCAGCGGGACCCCTCCCCCACGCCGGCGCCCGTCCACCTGCTGGCGCAGTGCAACCCGCGGCAGGGCTACAACCACAACGGCAACGCCCACCCCCCGGCTCAGAGCGCCGGCAACCCGGGGAAGAGGCCCGACTCCTGGGGCAAGGAGCAGGGCAACGCCAAGAGGACCCCCATGGCCGCCCTGAGGGGCCACTCCTTCAACGAGAACTGGACCCACCACAGCCAGGACGAGTTCAGGCCCAACAAGCTGCGCACCCAGATGAGCTTCAACGAGATGTCCAGCCAGAACCACGGCTTCTCCGACAAGAGGAGCATCAGCCTGCACGGCTTCCAGAGGGACGGCCGCCCGCCGCTGACCAGGAGGAACCCCATCAACGCCATGAGCTTCAACGAGCCGCTCACCCCTCTGGAGCAGACGCCCCGCGGCTCCACGGATTCCCTCCTCATGTCCAACGCCACAGGTACGGCGATGGGAACCAGGGGCAGGGCGTCCTCCTTTCTTTTGTAAAGTGTGTTTATTCTCAAAAGCAGAGTACACAGTTGTACATTGAACACGTTATTTTTCATTTTTTCACCCATCCCAACACAGAACAAATCGAACAAATCGCACTGCTTCAATTTTCAGAAAACATATTACAGTATTAATAGTATTGTATGAAATATACTTTATTAATCCCCAGAAGCAGCCCGATAAAACTAAACACAATAAAATATAAGTATAAGAAAGAAAGAAAGTGACAGTGCATAAAGTAAAGTGTGCAAAGTGAAATATAAAATACAAAATAAAATATATATGTATATATACACAGCATATACACAACATATATGTAAATGTAAATATAAATAAAGCACTGTCAAATTAAATAAAATATATATATCTGGATAGTGTGCAAAATGCAAAGTGTATAAGTATTACACAAAAGTAAAAACAGTGTAGGAGGTAATACAGTCAAACAGGAACCAGAAATGAGTAAATTATTGCTATTATTAGTTCCTACAACAGCGTCAAGACAACTTAAATATCTTCTTTTCCCTTCCTGTAAAAAAAAATATATAAATAAATAAATAAACATCAAAGGTCACAGAAATAGTTCAATCTAAAGAGAGTTTTCAATTCATCAAAGTATTTGATAATCGGACCCCAAGTAGATTGACATTTCTCCGGCTGTCGCCGCAACGAGAACTTGATCTTCTGTAATTTTAAGAAGAACACCAGATCTTTGAACCACCAGGAGGAACTGGGAGGAACTGGGAGGGCGAGGGGACTTCCAGTCCAGTAGGATTCTCCTCCGAGCCAAAAGGGTTGAGAAAGCGATCATATGTTTGTGTCTCTTCATCAGTCTTCTCTCCATCCCCTGAGCACCAACGATGCACAGCCATGCGTCGGGTAGCATATTCAGATGAAGGGGATTTGACTCTTAGTCGAGACGGTATGACATGACGCCGACCGGTATGAGAACGTGACGTGTGTTTTCTGGTTCTAGCGGGGAACTCTCTGGACGGGGTGAGCAAGCGCCAGGAGCACCTGTCCAGGTTCTCCATGCCCGACCTGAGCAAGGACTCCGGCGTGAACGTGTCGGAGAAGAGCCACATGGGCACCCTCAGCTCCTCGGTGCAGTGCCGCAGCACCGAGTCGCTGTCGTCCTCGCGGCCGTACCACCACAGCGCCTACGACCCGCTGAGCGTGGGCTACCCGCTGCAGTACTGGGACGGCCCGCGGCCGCCGGGCTACGACGGCAAGGGCCGCGTGGGCGTGATGGGCAGCGGCGGCAACCTGCGGGCGGCGCCCATGAGCGACCGGATGCCCCGCCGCCGCATCAACGGGCAGCAGGAACCCGCGGGGGCGCCGCCGCCGCAGCAGCAGCCGAGGCGCCGCAAGCACCACCGCGGGAACCACCACGGCGGCGGCGGCGGCGGCGGCGGCGGCGGCGGCGGCGGCGGGCAGCACCGAGCGGGATCCGGCCGCCACCACCACAAGCGCTCCCGCCGCTCCCGCTCCGACAACGCCCTGCACCTGGCGGCGGACCGCCCCGCTCAGATGGCGGAGCCGCCGTACCGCCGCGTCCAGGAGGATTACGACCGCTTCTCGGCCGGGAACGCCGCCCGGGAGCTGTTCGGCCCGGAGCCGCCGGGCGGGTACCGGCAGCAGCCCGCGAGGCCCTGCCCCCGCACCACCTCCGACCTCACGCTGCAGAACGCCGGCTGGCCGCCCGCCGGGCCGGGCGGGCCGCGCTGGGCCGACGGCTACGCGGAGCCCGCCGACCCCTGGTGCTCCAGCTGCTCCGAGTCCTCCGAGTCGGAGGCGGACGAGGGCTACTTCCTGGGCGAGTCGATCCCGCGGCCCGTGCAGCTCTGCTACATCAACAACGAGGAGCTGCGCCACCGCTACAGCCCCTCGGGGGGCGCCGCGCACCACGGACCTCCGCACGGGCCGACCCACGGCCAGCTGCACGGCCGCCAGAGGAGGAAGAGCAAAAACTGCATCCTCTCTTAGGAAGGGAGCAGGAAGGGGGGGAGAGGGGGAGAGAGAGAGAGAAAAGGTGTTTAAGCAACAAAGAGGTGGAATAGAGGGAGTGGGAAGGTGTGTGTGTGTATGTATGTGTGTGTGTGTGTGTATGTACGTGTGTGTGTGTGTATGTGTGTGTGTGTGTGTGTGTGTGTTGGGTATAAAAAGGCCTATTTTCTCTTGTGCGTGTGAGCCTACACATCTACTCTGTGTGTGGTGTGTGTGTGTGTATGTATGTGTGTGTGTGTGTGTGTGTGTGTGTGTTTGCTTGTGTGTGTGTGTGTTGGGTATAAAAAGGCCTATTTTCTCTTGTGCTTGTGAGCCTACACATCTACTCTGTGTGTGGTGTGTGTGTGTATGTATGTGTGTGTGTGTGTGTGTGTGTGTGTGTGTGTGTGTGTGTGTGTGTGTGTGTGTGTGTGTGTGTGTGTGTGTGTGTGTGTGTGTATTTGTACACCTACACGGAGTGATCCAATCACAAGAGGGGAGCTCAGCTGGCTTACGCAACAGGAACGTTTTTTTACGACGAGAGAGAGGTCGACTGCCCCGACGGCGCCGATGGACCCGACCTCCAAACACGACGCGGCGTGGAGGTCAGAGGTCAAACGGCCGTGGCGTGTTCCACGTGGACCCAGACTGGACCCGACCGGACCCCCAGCCGGGTCGTGGTTCCCTCAGACCGATCACCTTGTACAAATAGTCTGTTGAACTTCGTGCTCCGCGTAGCCGGCTCTCCACGCTTCACCGGCGGGGAGGGGGCGGAGCTCCGGACAGACTCCGCCCCCTCCCCCCGCCCCCCCGGCCATTCAGGCACCGTGACGTCAGGTATGGTCCCGTTTTCTCTTCTGCAACATGCTTTTGTTTTTTTTTAGTTACCCATAGAGGATTAAGAATTATAATAATAATGATGATGACAATAATAACAATGCAAATAATGACAATAGTATATTAAAGAATAATACCTGTTAAATGTATATATAGTAATAAACTTATTAAAGTGATGGATGTAGTAATGTAAATGTTCTGTACATATGGTCTTAAATATTTATATATTTTGTAACTAAAGAATCATTATTTGTATAACATGATGTAGAGGTAGGGAGACGTGCATGTTGATTTGTTGTTGTTGTCTCATACAGAAAATAAAGTAAACTTCAATGAACAACCAGCGAGTTGCATCAGCAGGCGTTCTGATTGGTCGGCTCGAGCGACGCCCACTCAGATCCACGACATTGTGTCAACGTTTGTTTTTAAGTCATTTTATAGCAAAAAAATTAAAAAACACATGAAACAAAAGGACATTTGAAATCTAAATCAACATTTGAGTTTTAGCTGCATCGTTGCAGATATACATAAAATATAATATCATTATTATAGGGATTTGTGGATTTAGATTACGGCGTAAGATTCTTTTGTGTTATTCAAACATTTCCAAATTTATCGAGAAAAAATTGAATTTATTGTATTCATGTTTATTATCAGACAAATTATACATATATATATATACATATATACATACATAAATATTCATAGATATAGACATACATAGACATACATATATATGAATATATATATATATATATATATATATATATATTCATATATATACATATATAAACAAAAAAAATACCTACATTTGTTAGTTATGTCTCCTCCAATTCCCAGAATGCAACTGGATAGCATCTTACATTGGACCCTCCATGCCTGGTAAACCCCGATGACATCACTGTGACATCATTTTTGACAAAGCTCATCCTGAAGTTAGGCAGCGGCCGGATAGGAGGATTATTATTATTATGTGAAATTGGTGCACTGCCCCTTTAAGAAGTGGAACACTTCACTTCTAGTGTTCCTGAATAATCTCTAACACAATATCGATATTTCTATAATTAGTCTTGCTAATAAATCAATGACCAAAATCACACAATTAGGCACTTTTAATATGCTGTAAATAAAAACAAATCAGTTAAATACAAATTATAAAAAAACAATAAGCTCAATTTTACATCTTCACGAGTTTTATTGTAAGACTAAACCAACTCACATGTTCACCGTATATCATCAAACTCTTAAAATACAAAAGCGGCATCACATCTGCAAAACCCCTTTACTGTTCTCCACCAATGTGTGCAACAATCTCCGCTGTAATATTCAACCAGATCTTTGTGTCAATATTCAAAATGACACAAAGATCATCCAAACATAAGGATTTGCTCTGGATGGACGTCCCTCTGCCGCGTTGCTTTTTAAATGACATACTTTACATTCAGTTGTCACGACAACGTGGGACGTTTAACAGCAGAATGAAGACCAAACTGAGTGTCTGTAATACTTTGGAAGTTACGCAGCCAGCTTCACATTAGAGAAGGAAAATCGTAGCTTCACATCCATTATGCATCATTTCACCCGTTGATCTGCATTCTAATCAAAAATTAACCTTTCTGCTTCTGGCTGAAGACGAGTTGCTGAAGAGCAGCGAGGGAGGAGTCAGCTGCCACTAGCGAGGCCTCGGACAGGCGAGGCGTGACTAGCTAAGCGTGACTAGCTAAGCGTGACTAGCTAAGCGTGACTAGCGAAGCGCGACTAGCTAAGCGCGACTAGCTAAGCGTGACTAGCTAAGCGTGACTAGCGAAGTGTAACTAGCGAAGCGCGACTAGCTAAGCGTGACTAGCTAAGCACGACTAGCTAAGCGCGACTAGCTAAGCGTGACTAGCTAAGTGCGACTAGCTAAGCGTCATTAGCTAAGCGTCAATAGCGAAATGCGACTAGCTAAGCGTGACTAGCGAGGCGTGACTAGCGAGGCGGGACTAGCGAAGCGTGACTAGCGAAGCGTGACTAGCGAAGCGTCACTAGCGAAGCGTGACTAGCGAAGCGCGACTAGCGAAGTGTAACTAGCGAAGCGCGACTAGCTAAGCGTGACTAGCTAAGCACGACTAGCTAAGCGACTAGCTAAGCGTGACTAGCTAAGTGCGACTAGCTAAGCGTCATTAGCTAAGCGTCAATAGCGAAGCGCGACTAGCTAAGCGTGACTAGCGAGGCGTGACTAGCTAAGCGTCAATAGCGAAGTGTGACTAGCTAAGCGTGACTAGCGAGGCGTGACTAGCGAGGCGGGACTAGCGAAGCGTGACTAGCGAAGCGGGACTAGCGTAGCGTCACTAGCGAGGCGTGACTAGCGAAGCGTCACTAGCGAAGCGTGACTAGCGAAGCGCGACTAGCGAAGAGCGACTAGCGAGGCGTCCGACGAGCGCGGCGTCTCCCGGCCGTCGTAGTCCTCGATGAAGCGCTCCATGGCCGCCACGCAACGCTTGCCGATGTCCCGGAGGTTCTCCTGCAGCGCCGACTGGATGGAGCGCTCCAGGGTCGGGTCCTTAGCGATCAGCATCTTGGCCACCAGGCCGAACATCTCGCACTCCTGATCGTAAACCTGCAAGACACGAGGGGAAAGGATGAGAGAGAGAGAGAGAGAGAGAGAGAGAGAGAGAGAGAGAGAGAGAGAGGTCTTGTCATGCTACCTGACGTGACCAACGGGATGAGAGGAGTTACTGTAATGTGGAGAAGGCTGCGTCGGGTTCTCCGTCCTGCTGATCCACTTCATTTCTATTCAGTTTATTTATTTCGCCCAATTTCACAAATTACCAATTTGTCTCGGAGGGCGTTACAATCTGTCCACATAGACATCCTGACCTTTGACCTTTGACCTCACATCGGATCAGGAAAAAAAAAAGTTCAGGTCTCAGAGTTTCATCTCATTGTATGTCTTATAATACTTCCTCTTCCCTTCCTTCCTCTTTCCTTTCCTTTCACTTCCTCTTTATGTCCCTATCACCTCTTTACTTCCTCTTCACGTCCCCTATCACTTCCTCTTCACGTCTCCTATCACTTCCTCTTCACGTCCCCTATCACTTCCTCTTCACTTCCCTTTCACCTCCTCTTCACTTCCCTTTCACTTCCTCTTCAAATTCCTCTTCACATCCCCTATCACTTCCTCTTCACTTCCCTTTCACTTCATCTTCACGTCTCCTATCACTTTCTCTTAACTTCCCTTTCACCTCCTCTTCACTTCCCTTTCACTTTCTCTTCACTTCCCTTTTACTTCCCTTTCACTTCCTCTTCACTTCCCCATCACTTCCTATTCTCTTCCTCTTCAATTAAATTAAATTCAGTTTATTTGTATCGCCCATTTTCACCAATTACAAATTCCCCTTAGAGGGCTTTATCTGTACACATAGACCTCCCTGACCTTTGACCTTTGACCTCACATCAGATCAGGAAAAACTCCCAAATAACCCTTCAGGGGGGAACAGAGGAGGATCCCTCTCCATGTGGACAGGACAATAGATGTCATGTGACCAGATGAACAATAGATGTCATGTGACCAGATGAACAATAGATGTCATGAGACCAGATGAACAATAGATGTCATGAGACCAGATGAACAATAGATGTCATGAGACCAGATGAACAATAGATGTCATGTGACCAGATGAACAATAGATGTCATGTGACCAGATGAACAATAGATGTCATGTGACCAGATGAACAATAGATGTCATGTGACCAGAAGGGATCATTACAGTTAAAACCCATTCAGTGAACATGAGAGTGGTGAATAGTTCACAGTCGGCATGTTCCCCTCGTGGTCGGGGGCGGGGCTGGATGCTCAGGCTTCCTCTCATCGTCTCGTGTGTGTTTCTGTAATCCTGACACACGGCGGCCATCTTTCCTTCTCCCCGCCGTGTGGGCGGACGCCAGAGCGTCGCCGTGGCGCCTCAGGCTGACTCCACGATGTGTGCTCAGACTGCAGGAAACAAATCTCGTCTCTCGTCTGCCGGCGCTTTACAAGATCTCTCCCTCTGTCGCTTGTTGTCTAATCCCAGCTCCTCATCTCCTCCTCCTCCTCCTTCTCTTCCTCTTCCTCCTCCTCAGGTGTGATGTAACGACCTCATCTATCTGCCTCCTCCTCTTCTTCTTCTTCTCTCCTCCTCTTCCTCCTCCCCAGGTGTGATGTAACAACCTCATCTATCTGCCTCCTCTTCTTCTTCTCTAATTCCTCCTCCTCCTCCTCCTCCTCCTCCTCCTCCTCCTCCTCCTCCTCCTCCTCCTCCTCCCCAGGTGTGATGTAACAACCTCATCTATCTGCCTCCTCCTCTTCTTCTTCTCTAATCCCTCCTCCTCCTCCTCCCCAGGTGTGATGTAACAACCTCATCTATCTGCCTCCTCTTCTTCTTCTCTAATTCCTCCTCCTCCTCCTCCTCCTCCTCCTCCCCAGGTGTGATGTAACAACCTCATCTATCTGCCTCCTCTTCTTCTTCTCTAATTCCTCCTCCTCTCCTCCTCCTCTCCTCCTCCTCCTCCTCCTCCTCCTCCTCCTCCTCCTCCTCCTCCTCCTCCTCCTCCTCCTCCTCCTCCTCCTCCTCAGGTGTGATGTAACGACCTCATCTATCTGCCTCCTCCTCCTCTTCTTCTCTCCTCCTCCTCCTCCTCCCCAGGTGTGATGTAACAACCTCATCTATCTGCCTCCTCTTCTTCTTCTTCTTCTCTAATCCCTCCTCCTCCTCCTCCTCCTCCTCAGGTGTGATGTAATAACCTCATTTATCTGCCTCCTCTTCTTCTTCTCTAATCCCTCCTCCTCCTCAGGTGTGATGTAACAACCTCATCTATCTGCCTCCTCCTCTTCTTCTTCTCTAATCCCTCCTCCTCCTCCTCCTCCTCAGGTGTGATGTAATAACCTCATCTATCTGCCTCCTCTTCTTCTCTAATCCCTCCTTCTCCTCCTCCTCAGGTGTGATGTAACGACCTCATCTATCTGCCTCCTCCTCTTCTTCTTCTCTAATCCCTCCTCCTCCTCCTCCTCAAGTGTGATGTAACGACCTCATCTATCTGCCTCCTCCTCCTCTTCTTCTTCTTCTTCTTCTCTCCTCCTCCTCCTCCTCCCCAGGTGTGATGTAACGACCTCATCTATCTGCCTCCTCTTCTTCTTCTCTAATTCCTCCTCCTCCTCCTCCTCCCCAGGTGTGATGTAACAACCTCATCTATCTGCCTCCTCCTCTTCTTCTTCTCTAATCCCTCCTCCTCCTCCTCAGGTGTGATGTAACAACCTCATCTATCTGCCTCCTCCTCCTCTTCTTCTTCTTCTCTCCTCCTCCTCCTCCTCCCCAGGTGTGATGTAACAACCTCATCTATCTGCCTCCTCTTCTTCTGGATGGTGTGGTCTCGCGTGGCGGCCTCGCTCGCCGCCGCCGGAGGCCTCCTCCTCGCCCGTTCTCCGTTCCTGCCTGCCTCCGCTCCGCTCCTGCTCCGTTCCCCATCCTTGCTCCTGGCGGCCTTGCAGCGCTGCCGGCTCGTCGTCCCGTCGCTCTGAAACCACGAGAAGAAATGAAACCGGCCGCCGCCGACCAGAAGATGACTCGACTTAAAACGCCGCCGGGGGAATCGGTTACGACCGCGTTCGGCAAAACATGTCAGATAAAGAGAAAAGGAGTGGAATTAAAACTGTCAGCGAGATGAAGTTTAAACGGTTTGACAAAGAGCGACAATCAAGCTAAGCCCCGCCCCCCGCTGCTCGTCCATCGGGCTGTCGGAGCTCATGTGAAGCTGCACACGGTCTGAAGAATAGTTAAAACAGAGCTGCCAACTTTTCAAAAAACCTTGGAGTGAGATTTTAATTAATTTGGCGTTGTACCCTTGTTGTACCTGAATTCTGGTCTGGCAAAGGTCTTTTACGAGGCATCTTTGCTACCTTAAAGAATTTAAAGTTGTTTTAATAACTCTACTCTCATTTACAAAAACATGCCTAATTCTATTGCACAAATGTCCTGTCTTTATGTTAAATTCTTTAGAATACATCTTACTTGTTCAAAGTACTGTTTGGATTTTTTTTAAAGGGTCCTTTTCCCAGGCCTGTGGGCAGCTTAACAAGGTGCCCTCCTGCTCGTTATGACAGCTGAGTTTACATCACCACACACAATCACATGCACAAACACAAACAGTTATATCTTTCAGGATTTAAAGTTTAAGAGAGTGAGTATTTAATTGAACCACATGTCATTAACAGGGCTCTCAAGTTCTAAAGACAGGTAAGAGTGACTGATGCTTTATTTTCATTGGTTGCTGAATTAAATCTTACCCAGATACAACAGATAGATTTTTTTCTGATTGGCTATTGTGTAGCCCAGCACTTCTTTCTGATTGGCTGATAAATGGCACCTTGCAGCAGAACTCCAGGGAGCGCGTGATTTCCCCACGGTGATGGCACATTAAAACAGTAAATAGCCGAGGATTTTTGTCAACGTGATAAATACGATGTGTGGCGGGAGTGCGTGACTTAAGACCGAAATGCGTGACTGTCAATCTCAATGCGTGACACTTAAGAGAACATGTTTGAACATTATCTTCTGCTGCTAACTTCGGGACTCTTTGGAGTAAATATGTATGCAGCTAATAGGTTTACAGATGCGCTCTTTAGCGCCATCTATCGTCGCGGAGTTTGAAAAGGAACCAACGCGCTTCAGCCCGAATCAGAATTTATTTTGCCGTGAGAAATTGGTTGTGTGGCGTGAGAGCATGTGAAAACACGCTTTTGCGTAGTTTCACACGGCGAAACCGTGAGAGTTGGCAGCTCTGGTTAAAGGACGACAAACGGATTCATCGGAGACGGACAGAAGATAAATGACAGAAGATAAACGACAGAAGATAAACGACAGAAGATAAACGACAGAAGCTAACCCCTACGCAATGTGACCGTGAGGACGGAAAACCAGAAAGGGAAAGGACAAGTAGAGTAGAGTAGAGTGAAGGCGGGGCTTAATTCACTGTTACATTTAAAAACATACACTAGCTAGTTATGAACAACAACAACAACAACAACAACAACAAGCTGTGAAAAGCCAAAGTAAACTACCCGCCCAGCAGCGGACGGTTAGCGACACGCGGTTAGCGACAAACAGTTAGCGACACACGGTTAGCAACACACGGTTAGCAACACACGGTTAGCGACACATGGTTAGCAACACACGGTTAGCGACAAACAGTTAGCGACACACGGTTAGCAACACACAGTTAGCAAGACACGTTTAGCGACACATGGTTAGCAACACACGGTTAGCGACAAACAGTTAGCGACACACGGTTAGCAACACACAGTTAGCAAGACACGTTTAGCGACACATGGTTAGCAACACACGGTTAGCGACAAACAGTTAGCGACACACGGTTAGCAACACACCGTTAGCAACACACGGTTAGCGACACACAGTTAGTGACGGTTAGCAAAGAAGAGGAGCTAACATATATATCATAATAATCACTAATGTGTAATTACAGTGAGATGCAGCGTGACGTCAACGCTCAGATGTAATAACCCGATAACAATAATGAACATTTGATGGCTTAATGTTTCTGACCACCGGTACTTCATCACCTGATGTGATCATTTAATTTCAGCCTTTTTCCTGCAGCACGAGAGTCAAGAATCACGATGTGATACAAACAATAAGATATGAGGGGACGAATCAATGAGTCAATAAACTATCTGCTACTATCCTGATGGTCGATTCTTTCATGTCCTTCAAACAATAAAGCCAAATGTCGTCTGAATGTCAACTGCTTTTCTTGGTTTGGACATCAGAATAAATCAACCGATTAATTGATAATTGACCTTTTATTAGAACATAATCAGAATCACGGTCATCTTCATATGTTTTTATCTGCTGCCCTATAAATCACATCGGTCCTGTAGTGAGTGAAGACCTTTGAAAGGATGGAGGTCATGAGAATGAAAACCAGAAGCAGAAGTTCTGCTGTGGACTCACAGAGAAGTGCAGGCCCTGGTCTCTGCTGGAGGAGGCTCTGGGTACGAAGGGTCTGGAGGCTGGAAACCAGAAAGAGAAAAGCCTGTTATATGTACTGTATATATATATATATATATATATATATATATATATATATATATATATATATATATATATATACATATATATATATACCATCATAGAGGTCCATGCAGCTCCTATAGGCGTATATTTAGACCTCCATTGATGCTTGAAGCCTCATCAATTGCTCCTTCATCTTCAGCCTCCTGTTTTTATCCGGGTCTAACAAATCAATATCTATCATTAATAATCTATCAACATCTATTAATCTATCAATAACTATCTCTATTAATCTATAACTATCAGTTGAATCTGCCGATGTTTGAGTATTTTGCATTGCTATATTGGAATGCAGTGAAGCGATAGTTATGTGTTGGCTCATTATACTGCTGGCTCGTATCTCTCTCATATATATATATATATATATAAATACACACACACCACCGATGAGTCACCGTCATCGCACCATCACTCAGGCACACAAAAAAACCTGTTCCACAAACACACACACACACACACACACACCTCCACAGTGCTGCAGTGGCGTGGTGCAAGAGAGAAGATTAAAAACAACAACAACAACGAAACGCAGTACCAACAGCTCAGCCTGTTTGGAACAACACATCGCACCACGAACACCAACACACCGAGTAACACACACAACGGGACGGAGCAGCGGGTGAAGCCCCGCCCCCTTTACCTCCAGACCCCCACAGGAGATGACGGCCTTCTCAAGTGTGTAGTGAGGTTTTAGAGTAGGTTATAACATATGTGTAGTGAGGTTATAAAATATGTGTAATGAGATTATAACATGTGTAATTAGGTTATAACAATGTGGAATTAGGTTATAACATAATGTGTAGTGAGGTTATAACATATGTGTAAAGAGTTTATAACATGTGTAAAGAAGTTCTAACATGTGTAAAGAGGTTCTAACATATGTCTAAAGAGGTTATAACATGTGTGTAAAGAGGTTATAATAATTTTATAACATATGTGTAAAGAGGTTATAATATGTGTAAAGAGGTTCTACCATGTGTAAAGAGGTTCTAACATATGTCTAAAGAGGTTATAACATGTGTGTAAAGAGGTTATAATAATAAGGTTATAACATGTGTAAAGAGGTTATAAATGTGTACAGAGGTTATAACATATGTGTAAAGAGGTTCTAACATATGTCTAAAGAGGTTATAACATGTGTTTAAAGAGGTTATAACATGTGTAAAGAGTTTATAACATGTGTAAAGAAGTTATAACATATAATGTGTAAAGAGGTTCTAACATATGTCTAAAGAGGCTATAATGTGTGTAAAGAGGTTATAATAATAAGGTTATAACATATGTGTAAAGAGGTTATAATATGTGTAAAGAAGTTATAACATATAATGTGTAAAGAGGTTCTAACATATGTGTAAAGAGGTTATAACATGTATGTAAAAAGGTTATAACATAGAGCCGATGCCCTCCAAACATTATCAATGCTAACGCGTCCATGACAGAACGAGGTGCACGGCCTCTGCTGGCTCACACCGCCCTCTGGTGGCCGTGTTGATGAAGTGCACGGTGAGGTGGCCACAATAACGTGAACCCTTTTTCAACCTTGAGTTGGTTGTTTGGTATGTGACTCAGTGTGATCAGTTCCAGGGTGTATTCAGTGTGTTTGTTATGCAGCTCATAACAATGTTTACATCATGTTTACACACACAAAAAAAAATAACGGTTTCACATTTATTTATTTAAAGTAGAAAGACAATCTGCTGGAGTTACGGCGTTATGGGGTCTGACTACTTCCTGGAGTCTCCGGTGGGTTTCCTTGCCTTTGAACTCACCGTGGTCCGGTCCCGGAGGGGCGCCGCCATCGTAGTGCGCCGCGTAGCCCCGGTCCCGGGGCTCGGCGTGGAGGTGCTCCCTCCGGTAGGGGGGGCACCCCTGGGGGCTGAACGGGTGGCCCCACTGGTTGGAGAAGCCGGGTTTGTTGGAAGGGTGTTCCTCCCTGGGAAAACTGCAGCATTTAGGAGAGGAGGAGGAAGAGAAGAAGAAGAAGCTTCCATAACTCCTCCTCTTTAACGGTTGGTGTTATCTCGGCGGGCCTCACTGCGGTCGGGGGCCCGGCGGGTCCTGGTGGGCGGTCCAGGCTCGCGGTCTGGACGGACTCCTCACCCTCCGGATCAGCCTTTTGGCGTCCTGCAGCGGGGGAGGAGCAACCACACACTCAGGTAAAGGTGTTCAGAGGACGGGGGCCCCTCTGGTCCACACACACACACACACACACACACACACACACACACACACACACACACACACACACACACACACACACACACACACACACACACACACACACACACACACACACACACACACACACACACACACACACACACACACACACACACACACACACACACACACACACACACACACACACACACACACACACACACACACACACACACACACACGTTGTGACTTTTATAAAGACTAAAGAAAATGCAACATATACAAAATAAACACATTATTAATATTATTGCTACTCTAATGCCGCTTGTTACCCCCCCCCCCCATCCTGATCACTCCGATCAATATCTATGACGTCATCATATTGGTGACAGGTGTCTCATTGTGAAACCAGTCTCGTTTATGATCCAGCTCCATTTTGACAAGTTGAGTAGATCTAAAGGGCAAAGGACATACTGGTGTGTCGTTTCTATTGTCCTATTATTTATTGTGTTTATATTGTTGTATTCTATTGTTTCTATTGTTTCTTTTATTTCTTACCGTTTCTTATATTTCTTACTGTTTCTGATAGTTTCTATTGTTCCTGATAGTTCATGGTCCCGGTGTCTCCCCGCGGTGCGTTCAGGTACCTTGCTCTGCGGGTCCCTCGAGTGGTCCATGTCGTCCCGTCGCGTGTTTCAATGTTTTGAAGACAACCCGGAAGAGCGCGTGAGCTCTCACATGACCGCCCTCCACCTGGGCGCTGGACTCGTCTCACCTGGCCCTCAGGTTCCGTTCAGGCTCCTCTGGAAACGTGAACGTCTCGCGCTGCTCTCTCGCTTCCTGCTCTGAACTCACGCTCATGTTGTTTTATCGCTTCCTCTTTTCTGAGCCGGCCAATCAGCTGCAGCCTGCTCAGAAAAATAAAAAAAAGCCTGAGACGAGCAGCGGAGTGTCCTGGGAACGCGCATGCGCAGACAAGCCTTATGTTTGCGGTCACACCTGTCTCCACCTGTTTACACTTTTGTTTACTGAACGACGTAAACCTGTGTTAAACCAACACTACATGATGAAGATGAAGATGTGTTGAAGATTAAGTTGTGATGAAGATGTGTTGAAGATGTGTTGAAGATGAAGATGTGTTGAAGATGTGTTGAAGATGAAGTTGTGATGAAGATGAAGATGTGTTGAAGATGTGTTGAAGATGAAGATGTGTTGAAGATGTGTTGAAGATGAAGATGTGTTGAAGATGTGTTGAAGATGAAGATGTGTTGAAGATGAAGATGTGTTGAAGATGTGTTGAAGATGAAGTTGTGATGAAGATGAAGATGTGTTGAAGATGTGTTGAAGATGAAGATGTGTTGAAGATGTGTTGAAGATGAAGTTGTGTTGAAGTTGTGTTGAAGATGAAGTTGTGATGAAGATGAAGATGTGTTGAAGATGTGTTGAAGATGAAGATGTGTTGAAGTTGTGATGAAGATGAAGTTGTGTTGAAGTTGTGATGAAGATGAAGTTGTGGTGAAGATGAAGT
>CM070097.1:2078474-2083474 GCA_036178185.1 Liparis tanakae
GCGGCCAGGTTACCGCAGCGGCGTCCTGTCGCCGCGGTTACCGGAGTGACGATACACCGAGCTCAACGTGAGATCCTTCTCTTCCTAACACAAAGTAGACAAACTCTATGTATGTTACGATATGTTATGTTACGATATGTTACATCACAATATGTTACAATACGTTACAATGTTAAGATGTTATGTTACGGTATGTGACGATGGTATGTTACGTTATGTTATGTTATGTTACGTTATGTTACGTTACGTTATGTTACAATACGTTACAATGTTAAGATGTTATGTTACGGTATGTGACGATATGTTATGTTACGTTATGTTACAATACGTCACGATATGTTACATCACAATATGTTACATCACAATATGTTACAATACGTTACAATGTTAAGATGTTATGTTACGGTATGTGACGATGTTACGATACCTTACGGTGTGTTACGATATGATACAATACGTTACAATGTTAAGATATGTTATGATAATGTGTTACGATACTTCACGGTGTGTTATATGTTACGATATTTGACGTTACGATACGATGCAATACGTTACGATACGTTATGATTAGGGCTGGGCACGTTAACGCGTTAACTTAGTTCATATGGCAGAACATTTAAAATAAGAGTCAAGTTCTAGGAGTTGACAAACGGCCCTGAAAGTGTTTTCTGGTGTCTCTCTCTAACAGGACGACACGTTATGGCTCTTTAGTTCATATGGCACAACATTTAAAATACAAGTGCGCTATACACTACTTTTGAATTAATTATTGGATTTTGCGTATACAAATGCGATTAATCGGGAGAAATCATGCGATTAATCGCGATTAAAAATTGTAATCGTTGCCCAGCCCTAGTTATATGTTATGATACGTTACGATACGTTACGATATGTAACGTTACGATATGTTATATTTTACGATATTTGACGTTGCGATACGATATGTTATGATATGTTACGATACGTTCCGATATGTAACGTTACGATATGCAACGTTACGATATGCAACGTTACGATATGTAACGTTACGATATGCAACGTTACGATATGTAACGTTACGATATGCAACGTTACGATATGTAACGTTACGATATGCAACGTTACGATATGCAACGTTACGATATGCAACGTTACGATATGCAACGTTACGATATGCAACGTTACGATATGCAACGTTACGATATGCAACGTTACGATATGCAACGTTACGATATGCAACGTTACGATATGCAACGTTACGATATGTAACGTTACCGTACGCTACGGAATGTTACGATATGTTAGAATAAGTTACGGTAAGTTACGGGCTGCCCAAAGACAGAAGCCCCCCCCCTTACCTGCGTTAGCAGCTGCAGCTGCTGCGCGTCCGGCCCCGACAGCGCCTGTGCGTGCAGCACCTGCTGCTGCGGGTCCCAGATGAGGGACTGCGTGGCGTTGCCGTAGCCCTGCACGGACACCGGGATGTGGATGTTCCCGTTCATCAGCTGGGCCAGCGTGTGCACCACCTCCTCCGGGCCGCCGCCGCCCATCCCCCCCGAGCTCGTGATGCTGGACACGGCCTGCGCCGTCTGACTCTTCAGCTTGTCGTCGTCGTCGCCGCCGACCTGCGTCGCCGTGGCGTTCGGCGCCGACAGCTGCAGCGTTCCGTAGGCGTCCTGCGGGATGGCGATGTGCGTGACCTGCTGCTCGCGGCCCCCGGAGCCGGCGGGAGCCGAATACACGGGGATGGTCCAGGTCTCCCCCGTGGGGCTGGTGATGGTGCCCGTGGCGCCGTAGAGGTGCGAGCTGTCCACGGTGAGGAGGTCCGGCCGCAGGGACACGTAGCTCTGCTGCTGGCCCTGCGCCTGGGGGAGGGCCAGCACCGTGGCCACCTGCTGGCCGGGCAGCGCGTAGGCCACCGTGATGGGTGCGTCCACTTTACGCTTCTTGGCCGGCTGGAGGACGCCGGCTGCTCCCGGCGCTCTCCTCTCAACGCCGTCCTGCTGCTGGCTGGGAGACAGCGCCCCCACAGTCTGGATCTGGATCTGCTGTCCTGCTGCTACAGCTGCCACCAGCTGGGCCTGCAGCTAAGAACACACAGCGAGGGGGGGGTTATCAAATGGTGAATCCCATAGCGTGTGTGTGTGTGTGTGTGTGTACCTGTTGATGCTGCTCCTCCGTGAGTTCGGTCACACCTTGCAGCTGCTGCTGGGAGCCGGAGGGCAGGTGGAGGACCGGGCCCAGCATCTGAGCTTGTTGCTGGTCCTGGATCTGCACCTGGAAATAAAGATGAGGGGTAAAGTGTGGCGAGCTCATTGAACAGAAGAGAGAGGCGAGGTGAACACAGCGGAGGGAGGAACCTGAACTATCTGCTGCTCTTGGTTCTGCTGCTGGGCCTCGTGGACCTGCTGCGGCTGCTGGACCTGAACCAGAAGACACACGGCGGTCAGAGAGCTGGACGCAGCTCCTCGACGGACCCATCGGAGCGCCGCTTTACCGGGCAGGCCAGCTCCAGCAGCGACCCCGCCACCTCCGTGCTGTCCGCGTAGATGCAGTTGGCGTCCTGCTGGTAGACGGCGGCGGTGGCCGTGGTGTCGGCGCCCGGCTGGCTGAACTCCTGCAGGGCGTCGGGGCCCTTGGTGGCCAAGGACTCCAGGAACTCCTTCATGCGGTGCTGCGGGATGCTGCGCGCCTTCTGCCTCACGAGCTCCTCGTAGGAGCCCGCCCCCTCCAGTGCGTTGTTCATCTTCTACGGGAGGAATCGGAGCGAGAGGCAGAATTCATTCAGGGTTAAAGGAGCTGAACATCGAGGTATTTATAAGGTCAAAAAAACAACTAGCGTTCAAAAGTTTAGAGTCACCGAGACAATTCTGCTTTCCATGAAAACTCACTTTTATTCAGTGAATTAATTTCAAAATAAATGTAAAATATAGTCAAGACATTGATAAGGTTATAAATAAGGATTTTTATTTAAAATATTAATGTTGTTCTTCAAACTTGTGACTCGAAAGGAAGGCCAGTTTTAGAGCTTCTCCCACCAGGATAACTGTTTTCAGCTGCGCTCACATAAATCAGAATCTTTTTTATTTGCCAAGTAAGTTTGCACAAACAAGGATTTTTTCTTGGTAAAGTAACTCAGTGTTACATAGATTTTACTTAAAAAAGGGTTTTCTACCCCTCCGCTAGTCTTCTAAGGCAATAATACAATGTACCATCAGAACACTGGAGATGGTCCTCTAGAGAGACTTCACTAACACCAGAGAATAGTTATCTACACATTATTTATATTAATGTATTAATTATCTTCATTGAAAAAAAAAAAACAGTGCTTAGAAAAATACGAACATTTCTAAGTGACCACAAATGGTTGAATGATAGTGTACCTACTATTAAATCAACGTTCAACAACCCTGCAAAACCTTTGAGTCAAAAAAGGTTTAAAAAAAGACAGGAAAAAGAGACTTTTATTCAGTTGTTTGGTTACATCTTTACATTAATTTGTTACTAGTTATTTAAATATTATTCAATTGTGTGTGTATGTATATAGTGCATTTTTTCTATTTCAAAATATAGTACTTAGTTAGTATAACTGTTGCTATAACCAAACAACGGGTTAATAAATAAGAGCACAGTGTTTACAGACCCGCAGGTCAGCGGCGGCGCGCATGAGAACCGTAAAGGGTTAACTCTCTCTCTCGCGTGTACGAGCGCGGACCGAAAGCGCGGTCACTTTACAAATCCGATGCCCGGTTGTTCTAACGCCGCGGCCGGAAAAACCCGAAGCGTGACGATCACCCGCGAGTTGTTTGGGCACCGCTGTGTGTTCCGACGGTGACAGCTGATGGAACAGCTGACCGAGCTAGCTTAGCTTAGCCATCTTCACGTTAGCCAATAACATCCGGCCCGACAGCTGTGTTCGACCACGCGCAGCGCGCTCGCGGGCACGAGCACGAGCACCAACACGATACTGGTAGACATCGCGGTAACTTTCCCGCTCGGCAACTACACGTCAAGTTATGCTCTCTGTTACCTTCGGAGCTAGCAGGCGCGTTAGCTACAGCTAGCTCTCTTCCTCAAAAGGGCCGAAATGATGGCGCCTCTTCCGACTAACAGGGGCGCTACGAGCTGCTGGCGTGCTCCTCCCGGCCCGCGCCTTCTTTATTCTCCCGTTTCTCTTATTTTCGCTAAATGGCTAACTAGTTATTTTTATTTTTCCTCAACTACTCATATTTCGCAGGGCGCCATCTTACGGCGGTTTCATCGGACCAATAGGAGAGCGAGTTCTAACTATCGCGGTTTTTCCGCGTCGTGTTATCGCGGTAACTCACGCTTTCGGGATGGAACCTTAAAGGTGTACCGCACTAGCCAAGTGGCCGCGGAGGTCGGGTAGATGCTGGTCCACCTTAAAAGCCGTCTGTGTCAGACGGTCGCTCCTAGTGGTTCACTGGCGAATGAATCTTTTAAGGTCGTCCGGAAGAGATGCGCTGAATAAACCGGTGGAGCTCGGGAAGTTGAGGGTTAAATCCCACGCGTGACGTTTCAGATCCAAATATTTGATTACGTATTTATTTAAACTTTCTATCGCATAGAGTTAAACCTTTTCTTTTTATCAATTTATTATTTATTGTACACACTATTTTGCAACTAAAAGTAATGTTTTTTTATTGACTTTTACTTTGATAAAAGTCTGGTTCATGCACAAATACAGCACCATTTATGATTGACTTGATAGTATTTTTTCATGTCTATATATTTATTTATATATATTTATACATCCTTTAGGATTCCAGGTTGTGTATATTACATAACAGTCACATATAATGCAACACAATGTATTATTTTTATTCTGGGATTGTTTCCTTTTCATAACATCACAGCTAACATTATCCAGTCTAAATAAATATTTTAATATATTCATAAATAAATATTTTAATATATTTGTAGAAATATATATATATATATATATATATATATATAGATGTATAGATATAAATATAAATTAATATAGATATTAATAAATA
>CM070097.1:2088474-2095974 GCA_036178185.1 Liparis tanakae
TTACACCCTTACATACTAACACCCTTACACCCTTACACCCACTGACACCCTTACATCCTAACACCCTTACATCCTTACACCCTTACACTGTTACATCCTTACACCCTTACATGCTAACACCCTTACATCCTTACACCCTTACACTGTTACATCCTTACACTGTTACACCCTTACATGCCAACACCCTTACATCCTTACACCCTTACACTGTTACATCCTTACACTGTTACACCCTTACATGCTAACACCCTTACATCCTTACATCCTTACACCCTTACACTGTTACGCCCTTACATGCTAACACCCTTACATCCTTACGCCCTTACATCCTTACACCCTTACACTGTTACATCCTTACACTGTTACGCCCTTACATGCTAACACCCTTACATCCTTACACCCTTACACTGTTACATGCTAACACCCTTACACCCTTAGATGCCAACACCCTTAGACCCTCAAACCCTTACACGCTCCCACACTCTTACACACCCTCTCTGGTTGCGGCGCTCACCTGCGGACGAGTTCCACGGCGAGGTCGTAGAGCTGCTGGAAGTTGTCGGAGGCGTGCGTGACGGCGAAGGGTTCGTAGCCTGTGGATTGGAGCGGCGTTGATAAGCGTCGTCCTGGCGAGCGCGGCGCCGTCCCCGGGTCAGAGGTCAAAGGTCAGACTCACCGAGCCACTCCACCATGTCCCGGATGGCCGTGAAGTATTTCTCCTCCTCCTTCTCTGGATTGGTGTCGTCGTACCTCAGGAAACAGATCCCGTTGTTCGCCTGCAGGAAGAAGAAAATAAAATAAAATAAAAAGGTGGAACATGTTGGGTCTTTTTATTAAAATGTAATTTTTTTTATTGAACTAGTGTATGATCTGATTTTTTCAGTTAACGTTAAACCCCGACGGCAATCCACGAACCAGACACAAGATCTCGCCTAGCGCCGTCGCAGAAACGTAATAATCATTTAATTCACCATTTCAATGCGTCACGACAACCTTTAAAGCCGAAACACGAACCTTTGCAAACCCAAAGTTGAAGTTGATGGCCTTGGCGTGTCCGATGTGGAGGATCCCGTTCGGCTCGGGAGGGAAACGGGATCGGATCTAAAAGAAAAAAAGGAAAATCGTAAAAAAAAAAAGTGGAAAAAACATAAAACAGGATTCTGACACATTCTGACCGATAGATTTCCAGAACGTAAACCAAACTAATCCACGACCAAACTGACATATCAGTATAAACATGAACAATTTAGAACATTCTGCGTATTGAGAGCGTACGCCGGCTTATATTTTGAGTGTCTTTCTTTAAAAAACATATTAATTATTTCAAACTCGGCGTAAATGAACATGTGATAACAAATTTCCATGACTTTTCCCAAACCTTTATGATTTACTTTTTTTTCCATGACTTTTCCAGGTCTGAAAATGACCATTTTAAAATTCCATGACTTTTGCAGGTTTTCCATGACCGTAAGAACCCTGATAGTGGGGCTTTAACAAACATATTAATTATTTCAAACTCGGCGTAAATGACGTGATTATAACACATTTCCATGACTTTTCAAAAAAAAATGATGATTTAAGTTTTTTCCATGACTTATCCAGGCCTGTAAATGACCATTTTAAAATTCCATGACTCTTCCAGGTTTTCCATGACCGTAGGAGCCCTGATCAAATAAACAGAGTCCCTTCTCCAAAGGGCGACAGGTGTGTCCAGTGAGTACCTACCTGTCCGCCAGTGAGCTCCATGTGCTTCTTCAGCAGCTCCATGGTGTTGGGCGTGACCACGTAGCCCTCGGTCTTGTAGTTCTCTCCTGGAGGATGGAGGGAGGACCGCCGGTCAGTCACTGATAGAGAGCGTGAGATGAAGGAGATGTCCAGGTGCTTCCTCCTCACCTGGCTTATGGAACTTCAGAGCTTCTCCTCGGAGCTGCTCCATCAGAGACCTCCCCTCCCCCGCCGCGCCCTCCTCTAGACAACCGACAGCAGCGTGAAGAAAAAAAACACGAGAAACAAACAAACATCACGACACTCGTCTGTCGTCTCACCGGCCGCCGCCTCCTCCTTCTTCATCGTCTTCGTCTTCGCCTCGCCGCCTTTGGCTTTCTGGGGCTGAAGAACAACGAGACGCAAGTAAGAGAGAACTAAAGGACTAGTGCACAGGGAGCAAGGACTAGTGCACAGGAGGCATGGACTAGTGCACAGGAAGCAAGGACTAGTGCACAGGAGGCATGGACTAGTGCACAGGAAGCAAGGACTAGTGTACAGGGAGCAAGGACTAGTGCACAGGAAGCAAGGACTAGTGTACAGGGAGCAAGGACTAGTGGACAGGAAGCAAGGATTAGTGTACAGGGAGCAAGGACTAGTGTACAGGGAGCAAGGACTAGTGCACAGGAGGCATGGACTAGTGCACAGGAAGCAAGGACTAGTGTACAGGGAGCAAGGACTAGTGCACAGGAAGCAAGGACTAGTGTACAGGGAGCAAGGACTAGTGGACAGGAAGCAAGGATTAGTGTACAGGGAGCAAGGACTAGTGGACAGGAAGCAAGGATTAGTGTACAGGGAGCAAGGACTAATGGACAGGAAGCAAGGACTAGTGTACAGGGAGCAAGGATTAGTGTACAGGGAGCAAGGATTAGTGTACAGGGAGCAAGGACTAGTGGACAGGAAGCAAGGACTAGTGTACAGGGAGCAAGGACTAGTGGACAGGAAGCAAGGACTAGTGTACAGGGAGCAAGGACTAGTGGACAGGAAGCAAGGATTAGTGTACAGGGAGCAAGGACTAGTGGACAGGAAGCAAGGATTAGTGTACAGGGAGCAAGGACTAGTGGACAGGAAGCAAGGACTAGTGTACAGGGAGCAAGGACTAGTGGACAGGAAGCAAGGACTAGTGTACAGGGAGCAAGGATTAGTGTACAGGGAGCAAGGACTAGTGGACAGGAAGCAAGGACTAGTGTACAGGGAGCAAGGACTAGTGTACAGGGAGCAAGGACTAGTGTACAGGGAGCAAGGACTAGTGTACAGGAACCAAAGAGTAGTGCACAGGAAGCAAGGACTAGTGTACAGGGAGCAAGGACTAGTGCATAGGAGGCATGGACTAGTGTACAGGGAGCAAGGACTAGTGTACAGGGAGCAAGGACAAGTGCACAGGAAGTGGTATTGTCCTAGTCCCTAGGAGGCGGCGTGCACCTTGAGCTTCCTCTCCAGGTCGGCCTCGGTCTTCGGGCCCAGCAGCTGCAGCACCTGAGGACACAGAGACGGTCACGACCCTCGACCCGGCTGCTGACGCGGTCGCCATGACGACGGCCTCTGGGCTCACCTGCAGGTCCACCTCGTTTTTGACGACCTTCCCGTCGGCCCATTTCAGAGCGGAGCGCGCTTCACCTGCAAGGGACAAGAGACCCGTGAGACTTCCTGTCTCTGTAAAGACTTCCTGTCCGTCTAAAGACTTTCTGTCCACCTAAAGACTTCCTGTCTGTCGAAAGACTTCCTGTCTCTGTAAAGACTTCCTATCCATCCAAAGACTTCCTGTCCGTCTAAAGACTTCCTGTCCATCTAAAGACTTCCTGTCTGTGTAAATACTTCCTATCCATCCAAAGACTTCCTATCCATCTAAAGACTTCCTGTCCCTGTAAAGACTTCCTGTCCATGTAAAGACTTCCTGTCCGTCCAAAGACTTCCTGTCTCTGTAAAGACTTCCTGTCTCTGTAAAGACTTCCTGTCTCTGTAAAGACTTCCTGTCCGTCTAAAGACTTCCTGTATCTGTAAAGACTTCCTGTCTCTGTAAATACTTCCTGTATCTGTAAAGACTTCCTGTCTCTCTAAAGACTTCCTGTCTCTCTAAAGACTTCCTGTCCATCTAAAGACTTCATATCCATCTAAAGACTTCCTGTCCGTCTAAAGACTTCCTGTCCGTCTAAAGACTTCCTGTCCGTCTAAAGACTTCCTGTCCATCTAAAGACTTCCTGTCCATCTAAAGACTTCCTGTCTCTGTAAAGACTTCCTGTCTCTGTAAAGACTTCCTGTCCGTCTAAAGACTTCCTGTATCTGTAAAGACTTCCTGTCTCTGTAAATACTTCCTGTCTCTCTAAAGACTTCCTGTCCATCTAAAGACTTCCTATCCATCCAAAGACTGCCTATCCATCTAAAGACTTCCTGTCCGTCTAAAGACTTCCTGTCTCTTTAAAGACTTCCTGTCTCTTTAAGGACTTCCTGTCTCTTTAAGGTGGCGTTGTGGTTCCTCCGTACCCATCAGCAGTCCCATGTTGAAGTGGTACCTCTCCTTTAACAGCTGGGCCTTGTGCTTCCCCACCAACGACTCCACCTGCACCACATTCAACCCGTCAGGGAGGCGGACACATGACACGTGACATATGACGGACATATGACGGACACGTGACAGACACGTGACACGGACACTTCTGGTAAACGCGGGCTCACTTACGGCCTCTTCGATCTGCTCCGGCGTTATGACCACGCCCACTCCACACGCCTCCTCAAAGTCCGCCTGCCCGATGGGGTCGTGAGGATGACTCTTCACAAAGTCCAACGCAGCTGCAGAACACAAAAATATAAAATATTTTTTACATCTTTTTCATTAATTAAATAAGTATTTATAATCAGAATTTGCAGGCGGTGTGGTGTCAAGATATATTTCTTTATTGCTCGTTTGGTGTAAAATAATCCAGACATCACGTTGAATCCTGACTGAATTTGGCAGACGTCGTATTTAGTGTAAAAAGCCGTGGCGGGTGAATGAATCCGATGCAAATGAATCACATAAAGTCCTCTTCTGAAGACACGGATGGACGTTTACAACATGGAGGACATAATCTGTACAACATTGGGAAAAATGGGTCACATACGTAACACCTCATAAACCTTTTATTTTCATAAATCAATGCATAATAGAGAATAGATCACTCCCTAATTATACATTGTTTTCTTTTTGTCTCTTTTTTGCTCTAAATACGTAGAACTAAAATGAGCATTAATTAAAAATCTGCACACGCAATGTCAATTGTCTGAAAGACATCTGTCAACGTCTAATTGATGCCTAATTTCAATCAAAAAAAGAATAAAAAATGACTTCAAATAAAAGAGATGGGTCACGTTGACATTGAGTTGGCAACACGTCAAAAGAATGTCAGGGTTTACCTGCCAGCTGCAGCTCTGTGCAGATTTTGCCCTGAACGATGGCGTCCGAAAGGAACGCCACGCGCTTGGGGTCCTTGAGGCGAGACGCCATGCTGTACAGCAATGTACCGACGGCTTTGTCCACGCCGGACGCTCCACAGGTACGCCGAGCCTGATGATCCAATGAGAAGAGAGGGAAAAAACACAATTAAAAAGGTATGCATGTCTTAAAGTGAGTGGGCTGTGTCACAGCCCAACAGGGAAGGGTTAGAATGATGAACTCTGGGTGTCTGCAGACGGCTGCATCATTGTGAAAGTGAAATTAAGGAAGGCCCTGCCACAAGTTAGTTAAGTTATGAGAAATGTATACAAAAAAAAGGTAGGATACAAAAACAAGCAGTATACAAAAGAAGTATACAAAAAAAGCAGGATGCAAAAAAGGATAAATAAAAAAAGGATGAACAAAAAAGGTAGGATACAAAAAAATTGTTTACAAAAAAAGTAGGATACAAAAAAACGTAGGATACAAAAAATAAGGATACAAAAGAATATAATACAAAAATGAATGAATGAATGAAATACACTTTATTAATCCCCAAGGGGAAATTTGGTGACAACAGAAGCAGCCCGATAAAACTAAACACAATAAAATATAAGTATAAGAAAGAAAGAAAGAAAGAAAGAAAGTGCATAAGTAAAGTGTGCAAAGTGAAATATAAAATACAATAACATAAAATAAAATATATATGTATATATACACAGCATATACACAACATATATGTAAATGTAAATATAAATAAAGCAGTCAAATCAAATAAAAAAATAATAATAAAAAAAATATATTATATATATATATATATATATATATATATATATATATATATATATATATATGGATAGTGTGCAAAATGCAAGTGTGTGTATGTGTGCAGTGCAGATCAACAGTGTAAGTATGAATTTGAGTGAGTTATTGCACGTTTCTGACAGGAGGTGCTTTGTTATAAAGCCTCATGGTAGGATACAAAAAAATAACGATGTAAAAAAAAAAGTTAGGATACAAAAAAATAGGATACAACCAATATAATAAATGATGCGTATTCGATACAACAGGGAGCTATATATACAAAGTAAAGCGCCGCCAGCCGCATTCCGCAGCTGTCCTCAAACCGTCGGCTCGTACCTGAACGATCGCGTCCTTCAGGGCGGAACTCAGCGCGTCATTTTTCAGCGTCTCCTTCGCTTTCTGCTCGCTGAGCCCAATGGACGTGAAGAGTGTCAAAGTATCTGCCATGTTTGTTCCTCTCCGCCGTGTTCACCGGATAGACCCGAGCCCCTCTCTCCGACACGCCGCTGCTCCTCGCACGACTTTTTCAGAAGAGCGAGCTCGAGCGGACGACTTCCTGTGTACACCGAGGGGGTCCCAGAAATATTAGCCAATGGGACGCCGCGGGTACGGACGCATTGACCAATCGCGAAAGAGCTTGGTTGTAATCACCGCCCACCTCATTCGATGCGGCCAATCAAAAGTTGTGTTGACATCAGGAGGGAGGGGGTACCGGGATTTGTGTAATGTTGCGTCAGATCGTCATTTAAACTATTCCTGATAACCATTAACATACAGTTAGGACCATTAACATATAATATTCGTGTAAGATAATATTTAATATAATGTCTTACATTACAAAAAACACCTCAAATTAAAAGCTTTTCTTCTAATACAAACCCGGCTGTGCCCGGTGTTAGGTCTTGGTTGTCCATCATTATCGCCGAACACCGAACAGCTCAATCTCTTCCGGTACATGTAAACACGTTGTAACGTCTTTATATAACGCGTAGCGCCGCGGGAGGCTGCAGGTTTAACGTGTACACACTTTCTAACACCATGGCCGCGGGGTGACTTGTGGCCATGGCGAAGCACGCGCTGCTGTCATCGGGGGCGCGCGCGTGGAGGTCTCTGGCATGCGCCAGGTCCGAGCTCCGGCTGGATCTCACTCTCGGCGGCGGGCAATCGTTCCGGTAAGTTCGGCTCCGGTGTCCCGGTGTCCCGGTGTCCCGGTGTCCCGGTGTCCCGGTGTCCCGGTGTCCCGGTGTCCCGGTGTCCCGGTGTCCCGGTGTTCTGTCATTTTTTGCTGCTTTGTCAGAATTTGCTACCGCTGCATAAACCGATAGGTGTGTCTATCGATTCATGCTACCCTAACATAATAGGATGTTATTGTACTATATGCTACCCCTGATATAATTCAACTTAGCATTCTTACATGAATGCATGTTATTGTACTATCAAAATATGCTTTTCTTTCAAAGTTCAATGTTTCACTTTTCACTGTTAAAGTGTTTATCTTCAACAATAAATACCCTAATAATAAA
>CM070097.1:2098474-2108474 GCA_036178185.1 Liparis tanakae
ATTATGTCATTATAATGTGACGGCTCTCTTATGTCATATTATAATGTGATGTCATGAATATTCCCGCGTGGTTCCCCCCTCTCGGCAGACCCCCTGGTGGAGGCCCGCCTCCGGGACCTGGGCTTCGGGTACCGGGCTCGGTTCCTCCAGCAGAGCGCGGCTCAGATCCTGGAGTCCCGGGAGGCCGGGTGGCTGGAGGGCCTGCGCGGCGTCCCGTACCCGCTGGCCCGCGCCGCCCTGCGGACTCTCCCCGGCGTCGGCACCAAGGTAGAGGGGGGCGGGGCCTCTCGCGTTTATATTTATTTGTCTGGGGGGTGAAGTTGTAAACATCCCCGTGTGTTGGGGGCGTGTGCAGGTGGCCGACTGCGTGTGCCTGATGTCCCTGGATAAAGCCGAGGCCGTCCCCGTGGACACGCACGTGTGGCAGATCGCCAAACGGGACTACAGCGTCGCCCCCGGCAACAAACAGAAGAGCATCACGGATAAACTTCACCGGGACCTCGGTGGGTAGTCATATATTACATATATTTATTTATATTTATATATATATATATTTATTTAATATAAAAATATCTATAAAATAAATGTATGTATTACAAATATTTATATATATATATATATATATATAATATGTTTATATATATAATATATGTTTAATATATGTAAATATATTTCATATTTAATGTATATGTTTAAATATATATATAAATATAGAGATAAATTAAATATATTAATATATATATACATTTGTATGTATATATACATATATTTAATATAAATAAATATGTATTTATTTAATATAAATATATCTATAAATAAATGTATACATTACAAATATTTATATATAAATATACATATATAATATATTTATATATATAAAATATATATTAAATATGTTTAATATATATAAATACATACATTAAATATATTTAATATTTAATGTATATGTTTAAATATATATATATAAATATAGAGAGAAATTAAATATATTTATATTAATATATATACATATGTATGTATGTATGCATATATATAATATATTTCTTTATATATCAGCAGTATGTTCGCTTTGATGTGTGTTCAATCCAATGTCATATTTCTGCACAGGAGACTTCTTCAGACGCCTGTGGGGTCCTCGTGCCGGTTGGGCCCAATCGGTGAGCGTCGCCCTGTGAGTCTCGTGTCACGGGTCCTCCCGTCGGCTACCTCCTCACCGGCTCTGTTTCCTTCAGGTGCTCTTCTGCTCCGACCTCAAGAAGTTCCAGAAGCTCAAAGAAACGTTGCGGCCGAAGAAAAATGAGGAGGTGGAGAAGAAGGAGGAGGAGGAGGAGGAGGTGGGGCCGTGCAGGAGCAAAAAAATGAAGGCGGAAAAAAATAGAACCGCGAAGAAAATAAAGACAACATAACATGAGATAACGTGTGTGTGTGTGTGTGTGTGTGTGTGTGTGTGTGTGTGTGTGTGTGTTGAGAGAATATGTCATCAAACCCACTGAAAGAATCCCGTGGCCTCTCGCTCCTGCTGCGCTACCAGGGGAGGCCACTAGGGGGCAGTGTGCGTTGGAGGATGAGTCCTAGAGGGAGCAGGACTCAGTCTGTTTATAGCTGCAGCTCGTGACTCCTGATGACGACATGAACGAGTCTGCAGGGGTGATGACCTATTACTGCCCCCCCCCCACCCACACACACACACACACACACACACACACCTGCTCACTTGTTTTTTTTTTTAAGCCAGGACAGGAAATGTGTTTAATAGACATTTGTACTGTCAATACATGTTCTCCACAGAGTAATTGTGTGTGTGTGTGTGTGTGTGTGTGTGTGTTGTTTGTTAGACCGTACAGTCTTTCATCCACAGTGTGTATTCTTGTGAGTGTGTGTTTGTGCACGACGTCATGTATTCACAGTGTGTGTGTGTGTGTGTGTGTGTGTGTGTGTGCGTGTGTGTGTGTGTGTGTGTGTGTGTAGCCGTGCGTGTTAATGAATGTGTGAGTCGGCGCTCATCCAGAAGCTGATGAAGCTTCAGGGACTTGAGGGGCGGAGCCTCAGCGGAGAAGAGGATGCTGGGTAAAAATAGAGCTTTTTATTCATTTTTTTTGTTGAGAAGACTCAAAACAACACAACGGTTGCATAATACAGTCTCTCAGCTTGTGTTCTTCCTCTTCATCTCTCCTCCTCATCTTCATCTCTCCTCTTCCTCGCTCCTCTTCCACTTGATAATATGGTATTATGATGACATGATAACACGTTAATTTGATAATATAATAATAAGATAACATGTTAATATGATATTATGATAACATGATCACATTTTAATATGATGACATGATAACACGTTATTTTAATAATATAATAATAAGATAACATGTTAATATGGTATTATGATAACATGATAACATGTTAATTTGATAATATAATAATATGATAACATGTTAATATGGTATTATGATGACATGATAACACGTTAATTTGATAATATAATAATAAGATAACATGTTAATATGATATTATGATAACATGATCACATTTTAATATGATGACATGATAACACGTTATTTTAATAATATAATAATAAGATAACAAGTTAATATGATATTATGATAACATAACATGTTAACATGATATTATAATAATAAGATAACATGTTAACATGATATTAAGATAATATGATAACATGTTAATATGGTATTATGATAACATGATAACATGTTAATTTGATAATATAATAATAAGATAACAAGTTAATATGATATTATGATAATATGATAACATGTTAATATGGTATTATGATAACATGATAACACGTTAATTTGATAATATAATAATAAGATAACAAGTTAATATGATATTATGATAATATGATAACATGTTAATATGGTATTATGATAACATGATAACACGTTAATTTGATAATATAATAATAAGATAACAAGTTAATATGATATTATGATAATATGATAACATGTTAATATGGTATTATGATAACATGATAACACGTTAATTTGATAATATAATAATAAGATAACAAGTTAATATGATATTATGATAATATGATAACATGTTAATATAGTATTATGATAACATGATAACACGTTAATTTGATATTATAATAATAAGATAACAAGTTAATATGATATTATGATAACATAACATGTTAACATGATATTATAATAATAAGATAACATGTTAACATGATATTAAGATAATATGATAACACGTTAATATGGTATTATGATAACATGATAACACGTTCATTTGATAATATAATAATAAGATAACATGTTAATATTATGATAACATGCTCACGTCCTCCCCTCTCCGGTGATGTCATCACGTATTCATGTGTAATCCACATGCAGCAGGATTACGGTCCTGACCTCCACGTGTCGCCTCACGGCATTAAGACAAGCCTCAGGCACACGGCTATTCTGGGAGAGGAGAGGTGACCCGGGTGAGGAGAGGGAGGGGAGAGGGGGAGAGGAGAGGGAGGAGAGGAGAGGGGGAGAGGGAGGAGAGTAGAGGAAATGAGAGAGGAGGAGAGGGAGCTGGGGAGAGGGAGGAGAGGAGAGGAGAGGGAGAGGTAGGAAAGGAGAGGAAATGAGAGGGGAGGAGAGGTGAGGGAGCTGCACACCTTCGGGCTCCATGGGGGGGGGGGGGGGTAGAGTTTCATGCTTTGTTCCCCGGCTCATTGTTCTCTGCCACAATGCGTCAGGTGTCTCTCCTTCACCTGCCCCCCCCTCTCTCTCTCTCTCTCTCTCTCTCTCTTTCTATACCACAACCTACATCGCCTGAGAAATAGATCCACACCCAGATAGCTGCGTGATGACGTCATATTTCTCACTTGGCACCAAAAACAAACAAAAAGAGAAAGAAAAAAAAACGCGCGCGCGCTGCCAGGACTTCTGTTGCGTAACAGACGTGCCAGGTTGGTCGGGAGGCGGCGGTGTTTACTCGAGAGGTGTGTGTGCGCGCGTGCGTGTGCGCGTGCGTGTGTGTGTGTGTGTTTGTGGGAGCGAGGGCGGGAGGGAGGGGGCGTTCTGCTCAGTAGCTCTTGGCTGCTGAAGCTCTGCGCGCGGACCACAGGACGCTCTCACGCGCACCTCACAGCCGCCTGGACTAACCGTGCTGTGTGGCCGGACTCGTAGTCCGTCCCGGTCCGTCCCGGTCCCACCCGGTCCACCGAATCTGCCGCAGAGGACGTCCGACCGGAGCGGAGCCCCGCACAGATCCGCAGGTACGGTTCTCTGCACGGCGAGCGGCCGGTAAGGGGGGACTGCTATGCGGCGGGGCTTTGGTGCAGTGGTCCACGCGCAGGATCGGGGGGGGGGGGGGGGGGGGGGGGACGTGGCCTCGTACCTGTGCGGGTTCACGGGGCCGTTCTTCAACAACACGCCTCCGCACCGTGTGTACCGGGATGGTTTAACCCGCTTCTCTGTGACGTCACGGCGGGTGTAACGCGTATAGCCTATACGCGGTAACGGCGCGTTACATGCGCGTCGTGACCGGCGGTCCAGGCCGCGTCATCAGCACGTGATTGCGTCACATCGCCCACCCCGCACATCTCATTGAGGGGTCATTGAGCGTGTCAAGCCACTGCGTAATGAGCGCACGTGTCCGAGTGTCACGTGCCACGGAGGCGACGTATGCGTTCTATAGCTGTGCCGTGACGAGCCCAGCACCGCGCGCATGTGCAATGACGTCATAGCGTGTCTGGTGACGTCACGCAGTTTCCTTCGTTTTGCATCTCAACTGCACGGAGAAGTTTGAGAGGAAGAGCAACAAGCGGGGCTCTGTTTCCACTGGCGCGTGCGCAGCGTGCGCATGCGCGTGTCTTTCCAGCGTATTCCCCTCATTCAACGTGTCGGCAGACCGGAGGACGTCACCTGTTCCTCATCAGGGGTTGGACCCTGGAGAGGAAACGTGAAGCCACGCCCACAGAGGGCCAGCTGGATGTGACGCGCAGACGAGAACCAGCGCACCTCGATCCACGAGAGCCTCCACACACACACACACACACACACACACACACACACACACACACACACACACACACACACGCACACACCAAGAGGCTCTAGACTGGTCCAGATCATTAGAACCAGTTATCAGACTCGGTTGGACTCACACAGGCCTGAGTGTGTGTGTGTGTGTGTCCATGATTACATCATTTATGAAGTTGTATTACAACTCTCTTTAATGAGTTCCACCCAGCGTTGTGTTGGAGGTTCCCTCCCTGCAGCCGGAGAACCGCTTAACGCCCAGACTCTGCTTCATGGGCTGGTCCTGGTTTCAATCAGGGACTCAGAGCGTGTGTGTGTGTGTGTGTGTGTGTGTGTGTGTGTGGGGGCGAGGGGGCAATTTACTGAAGCCGGTAGACGATGGAATGTAAACCTTTTTGTCCACGACCACCCCGTCTTATGTCAATAAGTGCAGCTTGTGTGTGTGTGTGTGTGTGTGGCCGTCACGAGGCCTCGCCCTTACAGTCTGACCTTTGACCTCTGCGGCTCGCTTGAAGGCAGAACATCAGTCAGAGTTGCGCGGCTCAGCATTTTTAGTATTTTTTTAAAAGTTTGTACTTCCTTCAAAAAGGAATCAAAGGCTCCTCGACGGTTCAGGAGCCTCCGGGCCCACAGGAGTTCATCCATCCATCCATCCATCCATCCATCCACTCATCCATCCATCCATCCATCCATCATCCATCCATCCATCCATCCACTCATCCATCCATCCATCCATCCACTCATCCATCCATCCATCCATTACTCTATTTATCCATCTATTTATCCATCCATCCATTCATTTATTCATCCATTCATTTATTTATTCACTCATTCATCCACACATCCTTCCACCCACTCATCCGTCCATCCACTCATCCATCCATCCACTCATCCATCCATTTATTCATCCATCCATTCATCCATTTATTCATCCATCCATCCATTCACCCATTAATCTATTCATCCATCCATTTATTCCAACGTGTCGCTCCGTCGTTATTTAATGAAGTGAATCTTGTGTTTAAACTTCAGATGTTATTCTAAGGTTTGGAGTCGGTAACGTCAGAGAGCCAAATACCAAGGTGACCACACACACACACACACACACACACACACACACACACACACACACACAGACAGACTCTCTCTCTCTCACACACACACACACACACACGCACACACACGTACACACACACACACACAGATACTCTCTCACACACACGTACACACACACACACACACACAGATACTCTCTCACACACACATACACACACCTCACTCTTTTCCTCTGCCCATGTCTCACACACACACACACACGCACACAGGTACTCACATTCTCACACGCACACTCTCTCTCTCACACACACATACTCACACACACATTCTTACACTCACACAAAGACACACTAATACACACACACACCCCTCACTCTTTGCCCATGTCTAACACTCACACACACTCGCCCATAAACACGCAGGCACTCTCACACACGCACACACACACACACTCACACACACACTTTCACACATACATTCTTACACTCACTCACACACACACACACACACTAATACACTCACACACACACACTCACACACACACACACACAGACTATCTCACACACACGTACACACACACACACAGATACTCTCTCACACACACACACACACACCTCACTCTTTTCCTCTGCCCATGTCTCACACACACACACACACGCCTATACATACACACACTCACACACTCACACACACACACACACACAGACTCTCTCTCACACACACGTACACACACACACACAGATACTCTCTCACACACACACACACACCTCACTCTTTTCCTCTGCCCATGTCTCACACACACACACACACACGCCTATACATACACACACTCACACACTCACTCACACACAGACACACACACACACAGGTACTCACATTCTCACACGCTCACTCTCTCACACACACATACTCACACACATACTCACACACACATTCTTACACTCACACAAAGACACACTAATACACTCACACACACACACTAATACACTCACACACACACACACTAATACACACACACACACACCCCTCACTCTTTTCCTCTGCCCATGTCTAACACTCACACACACTCGCCCATAAACACGCAGGCACTCTCACACACACACACACACGCACACACACTCACACACACACTTTCACACACACATTCTTACACTCACTCACACACACACTAATACACTCACACACACACACACACACACACACAGACTCTCTCTCACACACACGTACACACACACACACAGATACTCTCTCACACACACACACAGCTCACTCTTTTCCTCTGCCCATGTCTCACACAGACACACACACACACACCTATACATACACACACTCACACACTCACTCACACACAGACACACAGGTACTCACATTCTCACACGCACACTCTCTCTCTCACACACACATTCTTACACTCACACAAAGACACACTAATACACTCACTCACACACACACACACACACACACACTAATACACTCACACACACACACTCAGACACACACTCGCTGACTCACGGTGACGGCGAGGTCACCGGACACCGCGGCCCGGATCGGATTAAACCGACGTCTCAACGTCTGGATATTCAAATGATTTGTTGTGTTCAGACGCCATGATGCCGACTGCCCGTTGTTGTTGTTGTTGTTGTTGTTGTTGTTGTTGTTGTTGTGTGCAGACTCAGGCTTCAACAGCCAACAGGTGATGATGTCACACCTGTCAAGAGGTGTGACATCGTCACCTGTTGAAGCGGTTCTGATATCTCACCAAAGGAAATATGAACAGGTTTCTTTTTTTTTAATCCTACCCCTGCAGAACCTGCAGAACCTGCAGAACGAAAAGAACAACAAGAACCAAAAGAACCTAAAAAACGTAAAGAACCGAAAGAACCAAAAGAATAAAGAACCGCAAAAGAACACAGAACAAAAAATAACTTATAGAACCAAAAGAAACACGAGAATCTAAAGAACTTAAAAAACCTATAGAACCAAAATAACAAAGAACCACAAACAAATTAAAGAACCCAAAAAACTAAAGAACTTAAAGAACCAAAAATACCAAAAGAACCAGAGTAACTTAAAGAACCGAAATAACTTAAAGAACCTGAATAACCTGAAGAATTTAAGGAATCTAAAGAACTTAAATAACCTGAAGAATCAAAGAAAACAAAAGAACCTTGAGAGAGAGAGAGAGAGAGAGAGAGAGAGAGAGAGAGAGAGAGAGAGAGAGAGAGAGAGAGAGAGGGGGAACATGACATCACTGATTATCTGATTAATTACAGAGTTTATTGTAATCTTCAGATTTGTCTGGTGGAAGTGAAGCGTTGGCACTTCCTGCTGTGGAGAAAGAACGCAGTGTGAGGAAGACACCATGGACACACACACACACATACTCACACACACACACACACACACACACACACACACACACAGGGCAGTGAAGGACCCTCTGACCTTTGAGGGCTGAAAATGACCCAAAAGCATAAATGAGAAAGAATGTTCTGACTGAAGGTCTGTCTGAGTGAGTGTGTGTGTGTGTGTGTGTGTGTGTGTGTGTGTGTGTGTGTGTGTGTGTGAGTGTGTGTGTGTCTGTGCATTCTTCTACTTCTTCTCGCCCATGGAGGCCGGTGAAAACAGGGGGATGAGAGGAAGAGAAAGAGAGACAGGGGGATGAGTCAGGGCTGTGATTGGCCGACCAGAAGAGGGGGATGAGGCAGGAAGACATGGAGACGCTGTTGCGCAACACTGACGAGTGCAAGACGAGCCCGAAAGACTGTCGTGCTCCTTGACCTCTAGCTGTGTGCGCACACACACACACACACCACACACACACACACACACACACACACACACACACACACACAGCTGTGAATGAAGTGGATTGTAGGCGTCTTCTCGTGTGTCCGCGTGACCCCGAGGTCGTCTCACAGGCACAGAGGAACACACCAGGCCAGAATAAAGGGGGAGGAGTTTAGTCCTAGGTAAGGACTTCTATACAACCGGAGGAGTTGCCCCCTGGTGGTCAGGAGAGAGAACGCAGCTCTAACACTGTGTTCTGCTCTCCAACATTAGGCTCTTGTTTATTTAAACGTGTTTCTTCTCGGCAGCCTTGGAGATGGAGTGACTCGTCTCCCGCGGCGACCATGGCTCTCCTCCTGCTGGGCTTCCTCCTCTCCGTCCTCCATCCCGCCTCGGAGGCCCAGACCGTCATTGGCTCCTCCTCCTCCTCCTCCTCCTCCTCCTCCTCCTCCTCGTTCCCTCTGGTGGACCCGCCTCTCGATTCCTCGCCTTCGCCGACCAAACACGCCGCCAGGTTCTGGCCCCCTCTGCCCCGGGCGAGCGACGCGTCAGGGCCGCCGCCGCCGCCGACCGGCAGGCGACCACGAATGCGGCGCCGCCGGGGAGGAGGAGGGCGACGGCGGCGGCGGCGGCTCGTCCCACCGCACAGACCCCGCCTCCTTTTTTACCCGCGCTCTCGACGCAGAACCTCAGCGGCGAGCCGATTCCATCTCGACCCGCCGCCGCCGCCGCCGCCGCCAGGCCCCGGACCGACATGGCCGGTTTAGCCTTCAGCAGGGCGTCTCCGACCAAAGGCTCGCCGCCGCCGCCCATCCCGACCGCCGCCGCCGCCGCGGGAAGTCCAGAGGAGGGCTCACTCAAAGAGTCGGGGGACGGCGGCGGTCCGCAGGAGTTTGGATCGGGCGGCGTTCCGTCAGCGGCGCCCGCGGGCGACGAATCGCCCGTTCGGACGACGGCTTCGGGCGGAACGGCGACCGTCCGGACCGCGGAGACGACCGCCGGTAAAACCTCCACAACGCCGCGGACCGAGACCAGAGCCCCGCCTCGGACCGGGGCCCCGCCCACTCGGACCGCCACATCGTCAGGTGAGAGAAGTGGATTGTTCCGGGCGGCGCCGGTGTTCTATCATTTCATGCTACTTGTCAAGAACTGCT
>CM070097.1:2110974-2183474 GCA_036178185.1 Liparis tanakae
CCTAATAGTCTTATTATTACCTAATAGTCTTATTATTGTCGAATAGTCTTATTATTGCCATTTTATGACAATTGCTGATACCCTGTAAGCCTAAATAAGTATATTTATTATTTTTGAACAAAGCTTATAGGGGACATATTATGTGGATTCCAAAAACGTCGGGATTTTGCTTCGTGGGATATTTGTGTTTCTCTGGGTTTTCACCAACTAGTATTTACCCCTTACACGTTTGTAAATGGTATCTCCCGAGTTCTGACGGTATAGAGAGCAGTCATTGGTCGACCCATTACAGGGTTGCCAGATACACGATAATTACCCTCCAAATAATACAATCATGTTGAGCCTTTGGTACGATACTTCACCTCCAACCTGGCAACCCGGAGCACCTCGCCCACTCAGACAGGTCAGTCTGTGGGGAGGTGTGTCTGACAGGTACAAAGGGTTTGAAATGATTCTTGTGGTATTTTGACGAAAATATGTTACAAACATTACATTAAGACCCCAAGGAGCCACATCAACTTGTGGACAGATGGGCATCATATGTCCCCTTTAAATGTTATTTTTAAGAGTCGTAATTCCT
Source organism: Liparis tanakae (assembly GCA_036178185.1). Lineage (NCBI taxonomy): Eukaryota > Metazoa > Chordata > Actinopteri > Perciformes > Liparidae > Liparis > Liparis tanakae. The sequence goes on from CM070097.1 coordinate 2,111,555, forward strand.
CACGGTGCCGTCGGTGCTCGTTCTGCCCACCAGGGGGCGCCGGCGGCACAGAGTCGGGCCAATGGGATAAAAGCGGGCGTCCGTTGCTTCTCCTGCTCTCGACCAATCAGACCAACGGGAGTCTGATTGGATGACGTCATCTCGTTGTTTGTCTCCGTGTTTTCTGATCGTCGCGTCAGCAGTTTGATAAAAGAGGAAAGTCCAGAGTGGAAGAGAAGTGGAGGAGAGCATCCAGCTGTGACACGACCGGAACATCTGGAATGTGTCTGGGGGGGGGGGGGGGGGGGGGGGGGTACAACCTCTATGTCAATAAAGAAGTGTGTATGTGGGTGAGGTCTGAAAGTGAAACGTGTGTGTGTCTCTGTGTGAGTGTGTGTGTCCGTGTGTGTCTCTGTGTGTGTGTGTGAGTGTGTGTGTGTGTTTCTCTGTGTGTGTGTGTGTGTGTGTGTGTGTGTGTGTCTCTGTAGTGTTGTCCATGAGGTGAAGGTATGTATTTCGTAACACTTCAGGGCTTCTCCGTGACACCGTACCTTTATTATAATAATAATAATAATCCACACAGACACTTTTTTTTCCATTCCAATTTTATGATTCATTTAATGTTATCTTCATTGACAAAAACAGAGCTTTGAAAAATAAGGACATTTCTTCTTTTTTCACATTTTTATAATTTCTTATTTTATTATAAGACAAAAGACAAGATATAGACATAAGGCGACGAAACATCATAAAGTCAGAGTATTAAGAAAAGGCAAAAATGAATAAAAATAAATAAATAAATGCATGTTTACGTGTGTGAGCTTTTTTTAAATAAAAAAAATATATATATTTAATTACATTTTTTATTTAAAGAAACAAAATACATTTAAGAAGGCAGATGCATAGGTAGTACTGTATGTATGTATGTGGAGTTAACTTTAAAAAAAGAAAGAATTAAGATGAATGGACTAATCAAGATCAACATCAGGACATTTCTTCGTGACTACACACTTCTAAGCGGCCGTGCATATTTAAAACCTCCTCTCCTCCGTAGGCTCCTCCTCCTCCTCCGTCGTCCCCGTCACCCAATCGAGGCCGAGCCCCGGGAACCGCTCCGTCCTCCTGGGGCGCCCCCACCAGGCGCCCTACTCCACCTCTGACCCCGCCCCCTCCCCCAGCGCCCCGCCCCCCCCCAACGGGACGCTCCTCTCGTGGGCCGACCTGAGCCGCACGCTGGCGTTCGCCTGGGAGCTCCACGTGTACGGCTCGGCGAGCCTCTTCCTGCTGCTGTCCGCCGGCGCCGCCCTGGGCCTCGCGCTGTCCCCGGGCGCCGCCCGCCCCCGCCGGGGGGCGCTGGCCCTCGCCAACGCGCTGCTGTTCCTGGCCGCCGGCCTGCGGGCCGCCCTCTTCCTGATCGACCCCTACGGCGCCCGGCGGCTCCTCCCCCGCCCCGCGGTCACCGCCCTCTACAACCTGCCGCTGCCCCTGCTGCTGTGGGCGCAGGCCGCCACGGCGCTGCTGGCCCTGGGGGCGGCGGGCGTGGTGGGCGTGCCGCCGCCCCCCCTGGAGCGCCCCCCGCTGGTGGCCGTGTCGGCCGTGCTGCAGTGCACGCTGCTGCTGGCGGCCGACCTGCTGTCCCCGGCGCTGTCCCCCGTGGCGCCCGTCACGCTGCAGCTGCTGTCGCTGTGCTGGGGCCTGGCGCTCTGCCTGGGCTTCCTCTGCTACGCGTTCCCACGGATACGCCGGGCGGCGGCCGAGGACTCGGGCGGCCGCGGGGCGGGGTCGATGCTGGGCCGCGTGCTGGCGGCGTGCGCGGTGCTGGGGGCGGCGTGCTGCGGGCTGCACCTGCACGCCACGCTGTGGCTGTACGGGCTGCTGGGCGGCTGGACGCGCTTCACCTGGAGCTGGTGGCTGGTGCACTTCTGGGCCCGCCTCCTGGAGCTGGCCTGGGGCTTCTGCCTCCTGCTGCTGGGCTCCTGGGTGTTCTGGAGGCCGCCGGGGCGGCGCCGCCGGGAGGACGCCGGAGCGGACGGCAGAGCGGCGGCGGCGGCGGCGGCGGGCGGGGGCGCCGCCCTCCCCTGGACCGCCCGCCGGATCGCCTCAGAGACACACCTGCTGGTCCAAGATCGTCCAGAGCCTGACGGGGAAGCCCTGCCGCAAGTCTGACAGTAACGGCGTGGTAGGAGGAGGAGGCGGCGGCGGAGGCGGCGGCGGAGGCGGCGGCGGCGGCGGCGAGGTGCCTAACAACTGGGCCGGTCAGGACCGTCCCGGAGCCGACATCAGCAGGAGTCTGATCAGGAACCAGAACCTGAAAGACAGCAACCAGGGCCGGAACCCCCGCGGAGCGTCGGACGGCTCCACCGGCTCCCTGCTGCGGCTGCAGGCTCGGGGCGGCGAGCGGCGCCCGGCGAGCGGCGGCGGCCCGGACCCGGACGGGGACGCCTCGCTGTCTCTGTACGAGTTCGACCTGCGGCCGCCGTCCCCCATCGACCTGACGCGCAGCATCGACGCCGCCCTGAACCGCGAGCACCTGTTCGGAGGAGGCAGTCTGTTCCGCCCGCTGACCCCGGCCTCGCGGTCGCCCTCCCCGGGGTCGGGGGTCAGCCCGGGCCCGTGGCGCCGCAGGAACAGCGACCCCGAGCTGCTGTCCGAGAGCAGCGACGCCCCGACGGAGTCCTCGGCGCCGCTCGGGGGCAGCGTCCTCAGCAGCGTTCCCAGCCGGCAGGTGACGGCTCCGCCCACGCCGTCCCGCCAGGGCCACCGCTGGGCGGGCGGCGTCCCCTCTTCGGCGTCCTGCCCCGCCTCCCTGCGGCCCTCGGGGGCGTCGGCGGGGGACCTGGGGGGGGAGGGGGGCGACGGCGGCGGCGTGGACGACACGCGGCCCTTCTTCACACCGGACTCGGAGCGGGGGCCGGGGAGGGGCGGCGGGCCGGCCGGGTCGCGGAGCTACCTGGAGGTCGGCCGCAGGGACGACTCCGGCAGCGGCGGCAGTGACATCATCGACCTTTGACCCCGAGGGCCGAGTTCACCGGCTCCACGCAGAGGACGTTAGGAGAGAGGCAGCTGAGAGATGAACACACACACACACACACTGACACACACACACAGACAGACACCTACACACATATATCTCTCTCACACACACACACACACACACACACACACATCTCTCACACACACACACACACACACACATATCTCTCTCACAAACACACACACATATCTCTCTCTCTCTCTCTCACACACACACACACACACACACACACACACACACACACATATATCTCTCTCACACACACATCTCTCTCTCACACACACATATTTCTCTCTCTCTCTCACACACACACACACACACACATATCTCTCTCACACACATATATCTCTCTCTCACACACACATATCTCTCTCTCACACACACATATCTCTCTCACACACATATATCTCTCTCTCACACACACATATCTCTCTCTCACACACACATATCTCTCTCACACACATATCTCTCTCTCACACACACACATATCTCTCTCTCACACACACACACATATCTCTCTCTCACACGCACACATATCTCTCTCTCTCTCACACACACGCACACACATATCTCTCTCTCACACACACACACACACATATCTCTCTCTCACACACACACACATATCTCTCTCTCACACACACACACACACACATATCTCTCTCTCACACACACACACACACATATCTCTCTCTCACACACACACACATATCTCTCTCTCACACACACACACATATATCTCTCTCACACGCACACACATATATCTCTCTCACACACACACACATATCTCTCTCTCACACACACACATATCTCTCTCTCACACACACACACATATCTCTCTCTCACACACACACACATATCTCTCTCACACACACACACATATCTCTCTCTCACACACACACACATATCTCTCTCACACACACACATATCTCTCTCTCACACACACACACATATCTCTCTCTCACACACACACACATATCTCTCTCTCACACACACACATATCTCTCTCTCACACGCACACACATATCTCTCTCTCACACACACACACATATCTCTCTCTCTCACACACACACACACATATCTCTCTCTCACACACACACACATATCTCTCTCACACACACATATCTCTCTCTCACACACACACACATATCTCTCTCTCACACACCTGCACAGCACTGGGACCACCTTTAGGACCACGTAACTCATTCATGTTCCGGGGTTCCAACGTGTTTCTAAAAACAAAAACAAAAAAAACAGACTCCGCATCAACGAGACGTTGCCGTGTCCCCCGGAGGTCGTCTGGAGGTCGTCCGCCGCCGCCCGTCTCTCCCTGGATGCTTTGCGATGTTCTGATGTGGCGTGCGTGACCTCGGTGGGTTCCGTGCTGTTTTTCGTGTTCCGTAAACTCTCCGCGGCGTCTGACCGCCGTCGTCCCGACAACCGTTTCTTCCCTCCAGGCCGGACGCCCGCGTGCCGCCGGCGCCGGCCGCCTCGTGTGTTCCCGTGCGGCCGGTTCAGAAGGTCACTGGGCGCTTCCTCTCCTCCGGCGGTTTTCCCCCCGAATCTTTCACAAACAGCTGTGTACTTTCTCGGCTGCTTTTCCACGCCGTTCTTACGGAGAGTACTAAATGTCCCGTGTGTAAACGCCACGCGGCGTGAGACCGGCTGAGCGCGCTCCTTCACGCCGACCCGTCGCCCGACCGAAGTATTTTACTACCCACGAGGAAAACGTCTTTCAAGTATATGATGTGTAAGCAACAATGTAAATAACGCTATTTTTGATGTTGATGAATAAAGATGTATTTGAAACATCGCCGTCGTGTTTGCTTTGTAAAACATCTAACTGTTTTCAGCTGCGCTCACATAAAGAGTGTTTTCAGGGGGTTTCTACCCCTCTGCTCGTCTTCTAAGGCGATAACACAAAGTACCACTAGAACATGGAGATGGGCCTCTACACACCTCTGGAGAGACTTCATCTACACATTAACTATGTAGAGAGAGTTTATGATTCATTTAATGTTATCGTCATTGATAAAAACAGAGCTTTGAAAAATAAAGGCATCTATTATTATTTTTTTAATTATTTTATTATAAGACAAAAGACAATACATAGACATAATACCTAGAGGACGACAAAACATAATTACGTTGTTTTTTATATGAATCTGGGTGCCAGCTTTCGAGACTCCCCCCCCCCCCCAAAGACAGAGCGTTGATGGAATTTGCACTTCTCCGCCTTGGCAAAAAGCTGATTGTCCAGCAACCGCTGCAGGACCCTCCGGACATGCCGTTCATGCTCCTTCTCATCCTTCAAAAAATTAAAATGTCATCAAGGTAGACAAACACATTCATTCAGCATATCCCGTAGGACATCGTTAACCAGGGCCTGAAACGCAGCTGGGGCATTAGTGAGGCCGAATGGCATGACAAGGTACTCATAGTGGCCACTGGGGGTATTGAAGGCTGTCTTCCATTCATCCCCCTCCCTGATTCTGACGAGATGATAAGCGTTTCTTAGATCGCGCTTCGTGAAGATGGTGGCCCCTTGCAAAAGCTCAAAAGCAGAGGATATGAGTGGAAGAGGGTACCTATTCTTAACGGTGACGTCGTTGAGACCTCGGTAGTCGATGCAGGGCCGCAGTGACTTGTCCTTCTTGCTCACAAAAAATAAACCGGCCCCTGCTGGGGAGGAGGAGGGGCGAATAATACCAGCGTCAATGGAGTCCTTGATGTAACTGCTCATCGCCTGCGTCTCCGGGGCAGATAGAGAGTAGAGGCGTCCCTTGGGATGGGAGGCTCCAGGGAGGAGGTCGATAGAGCAGTCATAGGGTCGATGAGGAGGAAGACAGGTGGTACAGGACTTGCAGAACACCTCCCTATCCACCGCCATGCCTCTAGACCTCGGTACGAAACTCCAGTGGACAATTCTTCATCTTCTGCTTGTAGTGCTCATCAAACGTCTCACTCTGGGCCACGGTGAAGTGATTCTTCCAGTCACCGACCTTTCCTGCAGCACCAAAGACAATCAGACGAGTGTTCCTAGCTCAAGATGAAGAGCTGAGTGTGTGTCGTGTCATGTGTGGGTTGCATATCTCTATCCGCTGTACCTTTCCTGATGAAGGAAGTCTTTTTCGTCTCTGTCTTGAACATTGTTGAAAGGTTGACCATGTTGTTCTTCTTCATCTCGTCAAAGTGCACTTTCTGGGTAATCCTTTCCGTCTCCTCGGGCGAAGGGGACAAACCAAGGAAGCAGCACAGCTTTTCTATTTCCCGTCCACAATCCTAGAAACACGTGTTAAGGGGGTGACGTAACAAGTATCACACTGCCAACACTTATAGCAGCTTTTTGGAAAAGTACCCACAACCCACAAACACATTGAGATTACCTCCACCAGGCCTTCGTAGAATACGTAATGGATATTGGGATGCGTCTGTTTTTTCTCCCACCAGCCCTTCACGTGGTCGTACCAGGACCCGAACGTCACTGAGGAACAAGACATCAAGACATCAAGACACACATCTCTGCAGCTTCAATCAGAGCTAAGTTATGAGCATATTTCCGACGTACTCTTTGCCTCCATAAATCTCTGGAGGTAGCTGCCCCACTCTCCCGGCACCGGGTGGAACACAATCACTTGTTCGAAATGGTAATAGGACACAACGCTGTCCTTTGCATTGCGGGCCACGTAGATGATCTACACAAGCAGAACACACTCGCATGGTCAGAAGAGGGCTATTTTACATTCTACGACTTTTATTTTTTGACATGCTATGACTTTTACATGTTTGGACAAGCTATGAATTTTACTGTTTTTGACATGCTATGTCTTTTACAGTTTTTGACATGCTATGACTTTTACTGTTTTTGACATGCTATGACTTTTACTGTTTTTGACAAGCTATGACTTTTACTGTTTTTGACATGCTATGACTTTTATTGTTTTTGACATTCTATATCTTTGAATTTTTTGACATGCTATGACTTTTACTGTTTTTGACATGCTATGACTTTTACATGTTTGGACATGCTATGTCTTTTACTGTTTTTGACAAGCTATGACTTTTACTGTTTTTGACATGCTATGACTTTTATTGTTTTTAACATTCTATATCTTTGAATTTTTTGACATGCTATGACTTTTACTGTTTTTGATAATCTATATCTTTGACTTTTTTGACATGCTATGACTACAATTTTTTTGACATTCTATGATTTTTTTTTAGCTTTTTTGACATTCTATGACTTTTATATTTTTTGACATTCTATGATTCTTTAAAACTTTTTTGACATTTTTTGACTTAATCTTTTTGATATGCTATTACATTTACTTTTTTGACATCCAAGGATTTTTACTTTTAATTATTTTATATTCTTAAGTTGAACTGTAAAAATAAGTCAAGATCGTAAGAGGTAAAGAGACATAAAGATTGTAAGAATGTTTAGTAAATTATTTGATGATTAAAAACATCCTGTATAAAATGCATCAGTGGGTTGTTTTAATGATCTACCTGGGTTTAAATTATAAGAAATACTGTATACTATCTATTCTTTTCATCTTAAAGTAACATTATGCAACAATTGTACCTTAAAATAGCAGCTTGAAAATAATTGTGCCACTACAATGACTTTTAATATGGGGATTTAAACCTCCGCCACTGCCATTGAGGGTCTGTGGGGAAATAACTGCTATGTAGTTTTCTGGGGCCGAAAGAGAGCTGAAATAATCTTCGCCAGCTTGTAATGAATTACACGTTCCAATGTAAATTATGAATATATAGCTTTTTGGTGATGTCTACAATATTGTATTCGATCACACGTACTCCACATTCAAACATTTAGAAAACAACGTATATAGGCTGAAAAGGCGATCAGTATAAAACTAAGCAGTCAAATATATGTAAAATCGTTGAATATTCTCTCCTTATCGGTTGACATAATTTCTTGGTTTCTGACTTTGTCTGGTCATCAATACAAGTGTATGCGAGGCTGCATCTATCGTAACTGGGTATTTACAACACTGAAGTAAGCGTATACCTCCAGAACTGAAGGGGGCGCTCCAAGGGAAAAACTACATTATGGGGCTTTAACTTGTGACAAGAGAATGTGGTTGAAAGAGAACACTTGTCAACTCTTGATATTATACATCTATTAAATCTAAACGGTATTTGTGACCTTGCACTTTTGCTCCCAGAAGGACTTTGGCAGAAACTGGACTGGAAGATGAGTCTTGATGATTCGAGGAGAGACGGTGAGACGGTTGATCAGGTCCGTGCCATTGATGATGCGTGGAGTCTTTGATCCTGAAGAACATGGCGAGAGTTCACACGTTGATGAATCAAACTGTGTGGGAAAGACTACAACAATGAAATACCATGATTACATGACGTTATTGCCCACTCCCTGGAACACAAGGTCTACAACACAACAGCACCATGACAGTTTACTGATTCACGCTAACGGATAAAAGTGAATACCGAGGCGTGAACGTGTTTGCATGCCTGAGAACCATGAAGTATGGTGAGTGTGTGGTTATGAACTGAACCTGGGTCCAGCCAAGGGAATGCAATCTCCAAGGTGACCACCCTTTTAAAAAGAGGGATGGATGTCTCGCGCTCTGGATGTGTCTGACCAAAATGCAGCAGGTCAAGGATGTAGGCGACCCAGGTGTTTCCTAAAAGAGACATGAAGGAAAATACAATGGATGAGGAAATACACAAAATGTCCAAAGGAGATAAAAGAAGTTATGATCCGTGCAAAGCAAAGATAATGTCGTAACCTCACCGGCTTTGGGGTACGATACAAGAAGTATATCGTCTGGCCTGGCTTCAAAATTTTGAATATCCTCCCAATTGTCTGTAACATAGTGTGTCATGCAGACGCCATGGAAATCGAAAAGTTCTGGTCGAATAATTCCGTCCATCTTTAAAATGAAGATGGAAAAGAAAAAACATGATTATTGTGTTTAAAAAAAATATGTCTGAGAAAATTGCTTCTCCAAATAATCTTGAAAAGGATGTAGATCAAGGTAATATATATATATATATATATATATATATATATATATATATATATATATATATATATATATATATATATATATATATATATATATATATATATATACACAGTGTTGGGGAGTAACGGAATACATGTACCGCCGTTACGTATTTAGAATACAATTTATGAGTAACTGTATTCCGTTACAGTTACAGTTACAATTTAAAATCAATGGATTACATGACGGTACTTCTGTTTCACGAGTCTATTCACTCTCTAAATCAGGGGTGCTCAATACGTCGATCGCGGCGACCTGCCAGCTGATCGCGGCGTAGTATTGGTAAATCGCATGACATTAAAAGAAATGTGCCCGCCCCCCCCCCCGTGTAACTTTCTCTATAGCGCCAGATTACAGCAGCAGCACGTCATTTCTGTCTCTACGTGTCGCGTTAACAGTCCTCTGTGTCGCGTTAACAGTCCTCTGTGTCGCGTTCACAGTCCTCTGTGTCGCGTTCACAGTCCTCTGTGTCGCATTCACAGTCCTCTGTGTCGCGTTAACAGTCCTCTGTGTCGCGTTCACAGTCCTCTGTGTCGCGTTCACAGTCCTCTGTGTCGCGTTCAAAGTCCTCTGTGTCGCATTCACAGTCCTCTGTGTCGCGTTCACAGTCCTCTGTGTCGCGTTCACAGTCCTCTGTGTCGCGTTCACAGTCCTCTGTGTCGCGTTCACAGTCCTCTGTGTCGCGTTCACAGTCCTCTGTGTCGCGTTCACAGTCCTCTGTGTCGCGTTCACAGTCCTCTGTGTCGCGTTCACAGTCCTCTGTGTCGCGTTCAAAGTCCTCTGTGTCGCGTTCACAGTCCTCTGGCTTGCGCGCAGCGGGGCGGAGCAAAGAAAAAGTCACTAATGATATTTGATGGCATAGTTTAAAAAAAAATGTTTTGCCATCATCACATTCAGTTTGAGCTTATGTTTTGTTTTGATGGACAGTTGTTAGTGCGTCATTCTTCACAGCTGAGAACATAAAGAAACTGATAAGGGAAAATGTCAATTATTTATTTTTCTTCTTACCAAGTAAAACATCTTTTGTGTTAACATACCAATAGAACATTTCTCATATGAATTCTGAAACTGAAATTGTGTAATCATATTAATTGTATTTATTGGAATAAGTAGTAAAATGTTTCTTAATCATATTAATTGTATTTATTGGAATAAGTAGTAAAATGTTTCTTAATCATATTAATTGTATTTATTGGAATAAGTAGTAAAATGTTTCTTTCAATCAAATTGGCTGTGTAAACTCACTGTTGTTATAAAATTCAATTGGGTTTAGCCAATCTCTAATTTCCTGCGAGGAACTCTTGCCTCTAACTCCATCCAGCGAAGATATGCAGCCATCTTGTTGATAAATCAGAGATAAACCTCCTCCAGGGTTGGTTTAAATATAATTGTTAAACCAGGTTTAGTCTAGGTTTAAAATAACTGGTGCAACAGATTTAATTTTAAACTAGATTTAAATGGAAATTAAACCAGCATTACCAAAGGGTTACATTTAACCAGGATTACTTTTAAACTAAAGTTAAACTAGGTTTAAAGTTTGGTGCAACTGGATTAACTCTTAAACCTGGTTTAAACCAGGTTCAAGAGTTAATCCTTGTTGGTGCAACCCAGCCTTAGTTTCACAAAAGTAGTGGATGAAATAGTAGACTCATGTCACTAAAAGGTCGAAAACCGAATTGTGTCATACTGTTTTTTGGCAGAAGTATTTTCTGTCACTGTCATCAAATGTGACTGAGTCACGATGTGAGGTTTTGGGTCAGGGATGTCTATGTGTACAGATTGTAAAGCACTCCGAGACAAATTTGTAATTTGTGAAACTGGGCTATACAAATAAACTGAATTGAATTGAAATGTAGCTCAGCGAAAATTCAGACAGGAAGACATTGGGTACAGCTGGTTCATTCACAAGTCTGGCAGAGATTACTCCATTAGCTGATTGGGGGCGGGCCCAATAAATGAACCAACCATTTAGAGGCAACCCAGTTGTGTACGCCTATCACAGCCTCGCTGGTAACACTTTAAAGTTGTGTTGTCTGTTGCTGTCAGTTGTCCTTTGAGCTCGCATCATTTTGACCCTCTGCCACCCCAGGGTCCTCCAATTGGCGTTGCGGCAACGCTTCTTTAACACCACCACCAGTGTCTGGACTCCATGGGGGGATTCTGCATGCGCAGATATCAGCATTTCTGCCCCTGGGTTATCCTACTTCAGGATGGAGTCCAATCGCCAAAGACTTTGCACTATTGCAATATGCTATTGTAATAAATGATTGTTAAACTCTAAATACACGTCTCTCCTGATTGAAATTACTTCGTACTACAGATCAAGCTTTGTGTAAAAAAACACATGGGGGACTGAAAGCCGGTAAGCCGAGATTTTGGCGCCCAAAAACGAACCAAAGAAAACAGCGTTTTACTGGAGGTGGGCGAACTACGGCCGACGCAACGAGACCTGTGATGTTGACCCTAAGACAAAATGACAGGGTAACGACCTTGTGAACTTTATACCAATTGGATCCTGGCCACTCGGACCGGAGTGTTTCATTCTAGAGCGAGAACACCGAGTTCTCACACAGCGTCCGGCTGCAGAGTGAAGGCCGAGGCGTGTGGTGTTGATACGCTAAAGAGCAGGAACGGGTCAAAGTCCTGGGCAGTGCCACTGTCAGAGCTACCAACTCTCACGGCTTTGCGTGTTTTCACACTCTCTCACGCCACACAACCAATTTCTCACGGCAAAATAAATTCTAATTCGGGCCAAAGGGCGTTGGTTCCTTTTTTCAAACTCCGCAACGATAGATGGCGCTAAAGAGCGCATCTGTAAACCTATTAGCTGCATACATATTTACCCCAGAGTCCCGAAGTTAGCAACAGAAGAAGATGTTCAAACAGACACAATGGGCAGAGACTACGGTATGTTAATGCGGGGCTCTTAAGTGTCACGCATTGAGAGTGACAGTCACGCATTTCGGTCTTAACTCCCTCACTCCCGCCACACATGGTATTTATCACGCTGAAAAAAAACTCTCGGCCATTTAATGTTTTAATGTGCCGCAGCGCCAACATGAGCTGGCCGAGCTGCCCTCAGGGCACAATCACATAAGATGCGCCTCTCAGAAACGCGTCGTCCGCAAAACCATTGTTTCCCTATGGTACGGCGCCTGTTCAGTCTAACATAAGAAACATTTAGTTGCAACATGAGATATTTCACATTTGGCTCTAAACGAGTTGTAATGTCTCAAAATCATACAGGAAGTCTTCAAACTCAGATCTCAGGTGTGCAAGAAGAGCCTTTCCCCTTCAGCAGATGGCTGTGAAAAGAAACCCTGAACATACTGTTGCAGGGTGAAGGTCAAACATGGACAGTTTATTTATCCGCAGGGTAAATCAGTAACATATCATAAAAAATAAAAATGTCATGCAGTCAGAAGTCAGACTAGCGCCGAAAAAAACAACTTAGAAATTACAAATTTGTGTGTTTATTTTACTACTTTGTGTATTTGCATCTCTAGATTCCTCCTGAATTTACCAAAAGTTCTATCTAATCTAAGAAGAATTAAAGCTGCTAGCAGCGTTGAACGGTCTCGCCGCCCACGCCGTCGGGCGCCGGGCGCCGCCCGCCGCGAGGGCGCGGTCGGACTCGACTCGGGCCGCGAGGAGTAACGAGCGCGAGGAGTTTGGGGCGGATTCGACAATGTCCAGTTTAGTCGCTAGCTTGCGCTTTAACCGCGAGAATATATTCACGTGTCGCGTGTCCCTAAGTGAAGTGTATACAGCGTCATGTAAATTAAATGTATAAAAAAAAGCGATTAAAAAAGACATCTCGTCCCAGAATCGATCCAGATATGACGAGTATCCGGTGGAGCACTTATCCTGCTGAGCTGTCGACCTTACTGGTATACAGGCATCCGGAGGCGCTCACAATATTTGGGACGGGACAAATTAGGGGCGGATTAGGTTAGTTTACTTTATTAGTACCCGTAGGTAGACTTGTTTTGCAGTATCAAATCAAAAAACAATACAAAACAGAAATGAGGCGTCCATCTCGACATACAAATACAAACAACCAGACAAACATGATAAAAGTACTCCAAGTTAAGATCAGATCATTGCTGCTGTCATTATTATAACAATGTGTTCCCCTGTGTGATGGCCGCTGGAACAAAACTGGTTTTATAGCGCTTGGTTCTGCACCGTGGTACTAAATAACTCCGTCTGGAGGGAAGAAGTTGAAATTCCCGTGCAAGGGGTGGGAAGTGTCCGTTAAGATGGAGCCGGTTAGACGTTGGATCTGATGTATAGGGACTCTGGACTGAGTTGTGTCTCACCAATCAGCTTGCTGGACCATTTAACTATCTGAACCAGAGAGTTTCTGTTCTTTAAAGATACATTTCCAAACCATGATACCAAAGAAAAAGATAAAATAGATTCAATAAAAGCACGATAAAATAAGGTCATCATGGTTTTGTTAAAGCGACACTATGTAACTTTTCCCCTGTAGCGCCCCCTTCAGGTATTTAACGTCTGGCTCTCGAGCCATATATGGCTCTTCCGGCTCGTGACTCACAGCTGGTCGATGCGCGCTACCTGCAGCGCTCTCTCGGCAGCCGCAGCGAGCCGTTCAGCCGCGGCATGTTATTCTGTCTCTACATGTCGCGTAGTGGAGCAAATAAAAAGTCACCTGCGAGCGTGTACTGGCACTATATGACGTTGGTAATCACTGCCAGACAGCAAGTTGACCTACTTCCGCCGGAAGTACCGGGCGGCTCCCAACATCTTACATTCAGCAGTTTTCAGCCCCCAGACCCCCGATGGCGGTGGAGGAGGAGACATCAACATATTAAAAGCCATTGTAGCGGCACCATTTCTTTCAAGCTGTTATTTTAAGGTAGAAAAGTTACATCGTGGGGCTTTAATGTGGAAGTGGGACAGTTTCCTTAAACAAAACAAACGCTGGTGCCCCTTCTTGCACACGGCTTCACAGTTTGCTTCAAAGTTCATTTTTTAGTCAATAATTGTCCCCAGATATTTATAAGATTGCACACATTCAACAGTCTGACCCTTGATGCATGTGGCTTCATGTGTGTGGGCATGTCTTCTAAAATCAATGATCATATCTTTAGTTTTTGATATATTTAATTGTAGATATGACTCTTCATACCACCTCACAAAGTCCTGGATGACTGGACCGTGGCTGGTCTCATCGTCCCTGAGCCGACTGACTATGACTGAATCATCTGCATATTTTAAAATGCTGATATTATCAATGCTGCTATTATCAAGCATATATTGAAGGAAGTCCAGTTGAGCCAGTAGGTGGCGCTTTGAGTCTGTGAACATATCCATGCGCCCTTGAAGCATCGACGTCATGTAAATTAAATGTAAAAAACCCGATAACATTATTTTTGCTTTAGCCTGGAATCAAAAACAGATCTCTGTGTCACTAGGCAAGCACATTTTGCGCTGTACACCTTATTAGAGGTAATTGCATCAGCTGTAGGGGGTACAATTATTGTAAAAGTGAAAAATGTATGGTGCTTTTACTTCATAAATAGGTGTTCCTCTCAAAAATGATTTTTTTTTTTGGTGAAGGTGTTCAGGCCTGTCGTGAAAGTGAATAATGTATGGTTATTTTACTTAATAAATAGGTATTTATATTAAATTTGGCAGTTTTGGGCGTTTTTAGTTTTTTTGACCGACTTGGCCATTTTCCACTTTTTTACAACGGTCAAGTTTGCCCAGAAAACGACAACGGAATCTGCTCAAAATTGGTGAATGTGTTCAGGCCTTGACTGGCATTACACTTGATTTTTGTAATAGATATCTGATGAGTTTAAGCTATAGTTTTTAAGATGAATAAATTACAAATATTGGCCGTCAAAAAACTGTCGTATATTCAAGTCTTGAGATTCTAACAAATCTATTTTGAGCTGATTCCGTTAGCGTTTTTTGGGTCTAATGGACCCTAGAAAAAAGTTGAAAATGGCCAAAAACGCAAAAAAAAGGCCAAAACGGCCAAAACGGCCAAAACCGGACAACTTTGGTGAATATTTGTGGCGCCAATTACAGTTCAAATTGCACGAAATTTGCATTGAATGTTCCAGACGCCATTCTGCACATATCCTGACGGTCTGTTATTTTATTTTTCCAATAGTGTTGAAGTTATAAGCATTACAAAACGGGACACTGCCATCTGGTTTCATGATAGAAACCAGATGGCATAGCTTCATTTATCATTATCTCCAATGGGTTTGTTAATATCGGACCTATCGTTTAGGTTTGGTGGTCACTTTTGTGTTTTTCACAAAAGTCAAAATGGCCGAAAATTTAAGTAGGCGAAGCTTAGGGTCCTGATAGGCTTTTTTGTAGAGCAGGTCCTAGAGGTCTAGAAAATCTGTTTTTTAAGTTAATCGGACATTGTGGGTGAGGGGCGTCACCGGTCAAACTTCTAGGTGAGCAATTTTTGAATGCCGCATTTCGAGGTCTATGTCATCCGTCTATTTTCACCAATCCTGACATGCTTGTGAAATTTGGTGAGTTTTGGGATATGATAGGTACCCCCAATATGCCCCCAATGTTCTAAAATAAAAATCCAGAAGTATAATAATACCCCACACAATTTCAATAGGGTCTTCTCGGACAGCTTCGCTGTCGCTCGGACCCTAATTATCACAGTGTAAGTAATTACATTGGGAAGATTCACTTGGATACCCCTTAGTAACCATCGGGACCCTTTGAACCCGCCGTGTCTCTATCCACCGCCACGCCTCTAGACCTCAGTACGAAACTCCAGTGGACAATTCTTCATCTTCTGCTTGTAGTGCTCATCAAACGTCTCGCTCTGGGCCACGGTGAAGTGATTCTTCCAGTCACCGACCTTTCCTGCAACACCAAAGACAATCAGACGAGTGTTCCTAGCTTAAGATGAAGAGCTGAGTGTGTGTTGTGTCATGTGTGTGTTGCATATCTCTATCCACTGTACCTTTCCTGATGAAGGAAGTCTTTTTCGTCTCTGTCTTGAACATTGTTGAAAGGTTGACCATGTTGTTCTTCTTCATGTCGTCAAAGTGCACTTTCTGGGTAATCCTTTCCGTCTCCTCGGGCGAAGGGGACAAACCAAGGAAGCAGCACAGCTTTTCTATTTCCCGTCCACAATCCTAGAAACACGTGTTAAGGGGGTGACGTAACAAGTATCACACTACCAACACTTATAGCAGCTTTTTGGAAAAGTACCCACAACCCACAAACACATTGAGATTACCTCCACCAGGCCTTCGTAGAATACGTAATGGATATTGGGATGCGTCTGTTTTTTCTCCCACCAGCCCTTCACGTGGTCGTACCAGGACCCAAACGTCACTGAGGAACAAGACATCAAGACATCAAGACATTAATCTCTGCAGCTTCAATCAGAGCTAAGTTATGAGCATATTTCCGACGTACTCTTTGCCTCCATAAATCTCTGGAGGTAGCTGCCCCACTCTCCCGGCACCGGGTGGAACGGCATCATGTGTTCCAAATGGAAATAGGACACAACGGTGTCCTTTGCATTGCGGGCCACGTAGATGATCTACATAAGCAGAACACACTCGCATGGTCAGAAGAGGGCTATTTGACATTCTATGACTTTTACTGTTTTTGACATGCTATGACTTTTACTGTTTTTGACATGCTATCACTTTTACTGTTTTTGACATGCTATCACTTTTACTGTTTTTGACATGCTATGACTTTTACATGTTTGGACATGCTATGTCTTTTACTGTTTTCGACATGCTATGTCTTTTACTGTTTTTGACATGCTATGACTTTTACTGTTTTTGACATGCTATCACTTTTACTGTTTTTGACATGCTATGACTTTTACATGTTTGGACATGCTATGTCTTTTACTGTTTTTGACATGCTATGACTTTTAATGTTTTTGACAAGCTATGACTTTTACTGTTTTTGACATGCTATGACTTTTACATATTTGGACATGCTATGTCTTTTACTGTTTTTGACATGCTATGACTTTTAATGTTTTTGACAAGCTATGACTTTTACTGTTTTTGACATGCTATGACTTTTATTGTTTTTGACATGCTATAACTTTTATTGTTTTTGACATTCTATATCTTTGACTTTTTTGACATGCTATGACTTTTACTGTTTTTGACAATCTATATCTTTGACTTTTTTGACATGCTATGACTACAATTTTTTGGACATTCTATGATTTTTTTTGCTTTTTTGACATTCTATGACTTTTATATTTTTTGACATTCTATGATTCTTTAAAACTTTTTGACATTTTTTTACTTATTCTTTTTGATATGCTATGACATTTACTTTTTTGACATCCAATGATTTTTGCTTTTAATTATTTTATATTCTTAAGTTGAACTTTAAAAATAAGTCAAGATTGTAAGAGGTAAAGAGACATAAAGATTGTAAGAATGTTTAGTAAATTATTTGATGATTAAAAACATCCTGTATAAAATGCATCAGTGGGTTGTTTTAATGATCTACCTGGGTTTAAATTATAAGAAATACTGTATACCCAACTATTCTTTTCATCTTAAAGTAACATTATGCAACAATTGTACCTTAAAATAACAGCTTGAAAATAATTGTGCCACTACAATGACTTTTAATATGGGGATTTGCACCTCCGCCACTGCCATTGGGGGTCTGTGGGGAAATAACTGCTATGTAGTTTTCTGGGGCCGAAAGAGAGCTGAAATAATCTTTGCCAGCTTGTAATGAATTACACGTTCCAATGTAAATTATGAATATGTAGCTTTTTGGTGATGTCTACAATATTGTATTCGATCACAGGTACTCCACATTCAAACATTTAGGAAACAACATATGTAGGCTGAAAAGGCGATCAGTATTTCATCTAAACTAAATGTTGTCATTCTTTTGGTTATGTTAGAATTCATCTCCGATATCACGATGAATAAAACTAAGCAGTCAAATATATGTAAAATCGTTGAATATTCTCTCCTTATCGGTTGACATAATTTCTTGGTTTCTGACTTCGTCTGGTCATCAATACAAGTGTATGCGAGGCTGCATCTATCGTAACTGGGTATTTACAACACTGAAGTAAGCGTATACCTCCAAAACTGAAGGGGGCGCTCCAAGGGAAAAACTACATTATGGGGCTTTAACTCGTGACAACAGAATGTGGTTGAAAGAGAACAATTGTCAACTCTTGATATTATACATCTATTAAATCTAAACGGTATTTGTGACCTTGCACTTTTGCTCCCAGAAGGACTTCGGCAGAAACTGGACTGGAAGATGAGTCTTGATGATTCGAGGAGAGACGGTGAGACGGTTGATCAGGTCCGTGCCATTGATGATGCGTGGAGTCTTTGATCCTGAAGAACATGGCGAGAGTTCACATGTTGATGAATCAAACTGTGTGGGAAAGACTACAACAATGAAATACCATGATTATATGATGTTATTGCCCACTCCCTGGAACACAAGCTCTACAACACAACAGCACCATGACAGTTTACTGATTCATGCTAACGGATAAAAGTGAATACCGAGGCGTGAACGTGTTTGCATGCCTGAGAACCATGAAGTATGGTGAGTGTGTGGTTATGAACTGAACCTGGGTCCAGCCAAGGGAATGCAATCTCCAAGATGACCACCCTTTTAAAAAGAGGGATGGATGTCTCGCGCTCTGGATGTGTCTGACCAAAATGCAGCAGGTCAAGGATGTAGGCGACCCAGGTGTTTCCTAAAAGAGACATGAAGGAAAATACAATGGATGAGGAAATACACAAAATGTCCAAAGGAGATAAAAGAAGTTATGATCCGTGCAAAGCAAAGATAATGTCGTAACCTCACCGGCTTTGGGGTACGATACAAGAAGTATATCGTCTGGCCTGGCTTCAAAATTTTGAATATCCTCCCAATTGTCTGTAACATAGTGTGTCATGCAGACGCCATGGAAATCGAAAAGTTCTGGTCGAATAATTCCGTCCATCTTTAAAATGAAGATGGAAAAGAAAAAACATGATCATTGTGTTTAAAAAAAATATGTCTGAGAAAATTGCTTCTCCAAATAATCTTGAAAAGGATGTAGATCAAGGTAATATATATATATATATATATATATATATATATATATATATATATATATATATATATATATATATACACAGTGTTGGGGAGTAACGGAATACATGTACCGCCGTTACGTATTTAGAATACAATTTATGAGTAACTGTATTCCGTTACAGTTACAATTTAAATAGATGGTATTTAGAATACAGTTACATTGTTAAAATCAATGGATTACATGACGGTACTTCTGTTTCACGAGTCTATTCACTCTCTAAATCAGGGGTGCTCAATACGTCGATCGCGGCGACCTGCCAGCTGATCGCGGCGTAGTATTGGTAAATCGCATGACATTAAAAGAAATGTGCCCGCCCCCCCCCGTGTAACTTTCTCTATAGCGCCAGATTACAGCAGCAGCACGTCATTTCTGTCTCTACGTGTCGCGTTAACAGTCCTCTGTGTCGCGTTAACAGTCCTCTGTGTCGCGTTCACAGTCCTCTGTGTCGCGTTCACAGTCCTCTGTGTCGCGTTCACAGTCCTCTGTGTCGCGTTCACAGTCCTCTGTGTCGCGTTCAAAGTCCTCTGTGTCGCGTTCACAGTCCTCTGGCTTGCGCGCAGCGGGGCGGAGCAAAGAAAAAGTCACTAATGATACTTGATGGCATAGTTTAAAAAAAAATGTTTTGCCATCATCACATTCAGTTTGAGCTTATGTTTTGTTTTGATGGACAGTTGTTAGTGCGTCATTCTTCACAGCTGAGAACATAAAGAAACTGATAAGGGAAAATGTCAATTATTTATTTTTCTTCTTACCAAGTAAAACATCTTTTGTGTTAACATACTCTTATAGTCTTTGTTCCTCTACAAAAAATTATAATACAATAAAATGACACTTTCAGGGAGATTTCCCCAACACATTCAGCCCGTTGAAACAGAAGAACACACCAGAATATAAGAATACAGAATAGGCCTTTTTAGTAAGCAGGATTTTAAGGCCGCATTCCTACACTTATAAAATGCAATTGAATGTGGAAGTAATCCAAGTATTCGGAATACAGTACTTGGAATAGTTCATGTATCGGAATACGTTACAGATTACATTTTTGGGCATGTATTCTGTATTCTGTAACGGAATACATTTTGAAAGTATCCTTCCCAACACTGTATATATATATATATATATATATATATATATATATATATATATATATATATATATATTGAACCCCACTGTGAGCATTTTTTTTTTTACATATTCTAGAAATACAATTATCATGAGACATTTGCCTACCTTGTCAAGTGGAAAGATGCTGTCCTCTGTCAGCTCTGGTTGTATTTATCTCTTCTCCCAGTGTGTTTTTTAAAATTTGTGATGATAGTAAATCTTTTACCATTGTTTACTGTCATGATAAATGATTGGTCAGCCCCGGACACACGGTTTGCCCTCTGGGGTCGAAGGCTTTTTCTCAATTTTACACAATTCCCTGAAATCCTCCCTTTAAAAGCTTCTTGTATTTGATACGCACCCATGTTTTATGAATCAAAACAGGCGGAACAATCTCATCTCTCTATATAATGAGGCCCCATTGTCTTTAGGCACACTGGGAAAAGGTCATCTGGCCCTAAAGCTTAAATGTTGAAGTTATTAAAGTCTTAGGCTGGGTTGCACCAACAAGGATTAAACTAATCCTGGTTTAGTGGTATCTCTAGGTTTAGTAAATCTAGGTTTAAACTGGTTTAAATTTAATCAGAGATGTGTTGCACATCTTAATTTTAACCCTGGATTAGTTAAACTAGTTTAAACCAGGGTTAAAACAGGATGTTCAATGTCCGCCATGATAGATTCCGACGAAATGTAAACAAAATCACAATGTATGTTTAACAAATACGGAACTAAATCAGCCTAAATAGCCTAACCCTAAATAAATGCATGCGCTCTTTTTCCTAAACTAGCTGCTGTTTGGATAAATGTGGCAGTACGCATTGTGGATTATTTTCGCGCATGCGTACCTGCGTACCAGTTATGTGCACCCCTGATCATAGAGATGATCCCGCAGCAGATTTCCCCCCTCCCCAACCCCTACGACGATGACGGCGCATTAGATGAGAGCACAGCCACAGAAGCTGCAAGTAAGTAACTACGAACTAGATGACGTCGCTAGCTATATTTTATAATCGTCGTGTTGATTATGTACTGCACTGACTGTGACTGTGAACATGTAAATAAGGTGTACATATTATGAATAGCAGGTTACAATCATTGCTGTCACCCCAAGTAAGTTATCACTCTGTCCAACAACGTTAGTTGCAGCAATAACGTGACAAAAATGATGAAAGTAGGCTATAATTTTGCCTACAAAGCATTTGTTAGAGCAGATGCATTATATACCCCTCAGATGTTTATAATAATTGTCAAATTGAAAAGCACATCATACTACAGAAATAACAGTTCCATGTTCTCTTTAGTAGCCTATGGTATTCTATTAAATTCTATTAAATTAGTTATTTCCTATGTCATTGCCCTCAGGAGTAAAGTGCATTGTGCATATACAGTTGTAGGTAGCCTCCTAATGTGTTTCTATGTTTTTTGTTTTGTTTAGCTGACATTATCATTGTACTGGAGCAAGTGGAGCCAGTTGGACACGTGGAAGAAGCAGCAGCAGCATCACCTGTGAAACCCCCTGCTAAGCATCCCCAGCTTAGCTCTCACCAGGAGCTTCTTGAATTAGAGAAGGAGAGATGCATTCGTGATATCGAAAATGCAAAGTTAAAAAAGAGGTCCTGTTGTTACATAAAGAGGTCCTCACTCTTCAAAAGCAAAGGCTACTGGATTTAAGCCAGTCACAACCAATAGAACATTTCTCATATGAATTCTGAAACTGAAATTGTGTAATCATATTAATTGTATTTATTGGAATAAGTAGTAAAATGTTTCTTAATCATATTAATTGTATTTATTGGAATAAGTAGTAAAATGTTTCTTAATCATATTAATTGTATTTATTGGAATAAGTAGTAAAATGTTTCTTAATCATATTAATTGTATTTATTGGAATAAGTAGTAATTTTTTTCTTAATCATATTAATTGTATTTATTGGAATAAGTAGTAAAATGTTTCTTTCAATCAAATTGGCTGTGTAAACTCACTGTTGTTATAAAATTCAATTGGGTTTAGCCAATCTCTAATTTCCTGCGAGGAACTCTTGCCTCTAACTCCATCCAGCGAAGATATGCAGCCATCTTGTTGATAAATCAGAGATAAACCTCCTCCAGGGTTGGTTTAAATATAATTGTTAAACCAGGTTTAGTCTAGGTTTAAAATAACTGGTGCAACAGATTTAATGTTAAACTAGATTTAAATGGAAATTAAACCAGCATTACCAAAGGGTTACATTTAACCAGGATTACTTTTAAACTAAAGTTAAACTAGGTTTAAAGTTTGGTGCAACTGGATTAACTCTTAAACCTGGTTTAAACCAGGTTTAAGAGTTAATCCTTGTTGGTGCAACCCAGCCTTAGTTTCACAAAAGTAGTGGATGAAATAGTAGACTCATGTCACTAAAAGGTCGAAAACCGAATTGTGTCATACTGTTTTTTGGCAGAAGTATTTTCTGTCACTGTCATCAAATGTGACTGAGTCACGATGTGAGGTTTTGGGTCAGGGATGTCTATGTGTACAGATTGTAAAGCACTCCGAGACAAATTTGTAATTTGTGAAACTGGGCTATACAAATAAACTGAATTGAATTGAAATGTAGCTCAGCGAAAATTCAGACAGGAAGACATTGGGTACAGCTGGTTCATTCACAAGTCTGGCAGAGATTACTCCATTAGCTGATTGGGGGCGGGCCCAATAAATGAACCAACCATTTAGAGGCAACCCAGTTGTGTACGCCTATCACAGCCTCGCTGGTAACACTTTAAAGTTGTGTTGTCTGTTGCTGTCAGTTGTCCTTTGAGCTCGCATCATTTTGACCCTCTGCCACCCCAGGGTCCTCCAATTGGCGTTGCGGCAACGCTTCTTTAACACCACCACCAGTGTCTGGACTCCATGGGGGGATTCTGCATGCGCAGATATCAGCATTTCTGCCCCTGGGTTATCCTACTTCAGGATGGAGTCCAATCGCCAAAGACTTTGCACTATTGCAATATGCTATTGTAATAAATGATTGTTAAACTCTAAATACACGTCTCTCCTGATTGAAATTACTTCGTACTACAGATCAAGCTTTGTGTAAAAAAACACATGGGGGACTGAAAGCCGGTAAACCGAGATTTTGGCGCCCAAAAAACGAACCAAAGAAAACAGCGTTTTACTGGAGGTGGGCGAACTACGGCCGACGCAACGAGACCTGTGATGTTGACCCTAAGACAAAATGACAGGGTAACGACCTTGTGAACTTTATACCAGTTGGATCCCAGTCCCTCGGACCGGAGTGTTTCATTCTAGAGCGAGAACACCGAGTTCTCACACAGCGTCCGGCTGCAGAGCGAAGGCCGAGGCGCAGGCACGTGCGCAGACATTTTGGGGGTCCGGTGCTCAAACCCAAAAAAAGGGCACCGAATGCCCAAATAAAATCCTGACCGACTTGAAGGATAAGCAGCGTTATACTGATGTTGCAATACATCCTCGGGCTGCGTCTCCTCTGGGCAGCATCAGACCACTAGTTTACATTTTCTTTATGAATAAAGATGAATTATTATATCGCAACAACAGTACAAGCGTTCTGATTGGCTAATGGGTCGTCATGCCAGCCACGTATCGCCCTCCTCGCAGGTCTGATTCTGATCCGTATTGCGGATTTTTTTTCAGTCAAGTAAAGAGTATAGGTTGTGATGGGGCACCTCGCGCTCAATATGAAATTAAAACTGGATGCGATCGATCAAGTTTAACAGTATTTAATAGCAATAAATATAAACGAAAGTTTAACAAATAATCAAAAGCTCACGATCGTGGTTCCCGTGGTGATGCGGCTCCACAGGTATAGGTTTCCGGAAACCGTGTGTCACTCCTTCACCAGCATCAGAACGAAAGGACGATCGTCTCAATCCCCTCTGAGTTAGTTGCATCTCAGCCAATCACCTATTCTCACAGGTTAGTCCCACCCTTAACACCTTCTCATTGGTTCAAGGTCCCGCTAGAACAATGAGGGGTCGAATGTCGTGATCCCCCGGTCAAAACGTCATTTCCGGTCAAGTCGCTAAACACATATTTTCACAATAAGAGTCCCGTCCATTATTGTCTGCATTAAAGTCACCTTTACCATAAGAGTCCCGTCTGTTATTTGTCTGCGTTAGTCACTTTCACGGGTTTTAACCGGCTCCAACAGTTCTGAAATACTAACTAACATTCATTCCATGCACATACATAACATTACTTCTTGCCATTACATTTGTCATAGAGTAAACATTACCCCTATGCAAATAATACATTAATGACAATATCAATATTCTCCCTAATATTTTGTTATAATATCTTTCTATATGTATTAATTTAAAGCATAAGACCTCTGTACATGTGCGATATCAAAATAAACTATTACAACTTAACACTAGCCACGCAAATCCTAGACCAGCCCCTGTTAAATAGAACGGAATAAGAATTCATTATATCTCTCTCTTCTCTCTCTCCTCTTTCTGCTTCTCTCTCTCTCCTCTTTCTGCTTCTCTCTCTCTCCTCTCTCTCTTTCCTCTCTCCTCTCTCTCTTCTATCTCTTCTCTCTTTCCCTCTCTCTATTCTCTAAGCATAACTAACGTCAGTAAACAGCTGCAAAGCTTTGAAATCACGGATTTGGTGAGTTTTTGTTTGTTTATTTTTTTAGGAAACTCAGACCAGTTGTGACGTCATGTCAAAAAAGTGCCCTTTTCGCTTGAGACACTTTTTTAATTCTTCAGTATTTAAGAAAAAGTCACTCTCTCTCTGTCATTAAGTCCCCCCAAATATGTTTTGATATCCGACGGGGCATTTATTTGAGTTCTTGTGAGAATTTCAAGCCGACATGCTCCGCGACGCTCACAAATGACATGTTACGTTACATGTTTAATTTGCAAGGTTCGAAGTGCTTGGGCAAAGTTTTTCGATTTGAAGTTCGTGCCTTGATCGGTTTGAACTACCTTCGGCAGACCGAACAGTGAAAAGATAACTGGCGCAGTTATCCTTCGTAGAGGGATGGCCTCGGGGAACCTAGTGGAAGCACACATGACCGTTAGACCGCTTAACTTGTTTTCTTTGGCTTAACTTGTTTTCTTTGACTTAACTTGTTTTCTTTGGCTTAACTTGTTTTCTTTGACTTAACTTGTTTTCTTTGGTTCAACTTTATTTCTTTGGTTCAACTTTATTTCTTTGGCTTAACTTGTTTTCTTTGACTTAACTTGTTTTCTGTGACTTAACTTGTTTTCTGTGACTTAACTTGTTTTCTTTGACTTAACTTGTTTTCTTTGACTTAACTTGTTTTCTTTGACTTAACTTGTTTTCTTTGACTTAACTTGTTTTCTTTGGTTCAACTTTATTTCTTTGGCTTAACTTGTTTTCTTTGACTTAACTTGTTTTCTGTGACTTAAAGCCCCACTATGTAACTTTTCCACCTTAAAATAACAGCTTGAAAAAAATGGTGCCGCTACAATGACTTTTAATATGTTGATGTCTCCTCCGCCATCGGGGTCTGTGGCCAGAAAACTGCTGAATGTGAGATGTTGGGACCGGCCCGGTACTTCCGGTTGAGGAACAGGAAGTACTTCAACTTGCTTTCTGGCAGTGATTATGTAAACGTCTTATAGTCCAGTCCACCTCACAGGTGACTTTTTATTTGCTCCGCTACGCGACGCGTACAGACAGAGTGACATGCCGCGGCTGAACGAGGCTCCTGCGGCTGCCAGGCGTTCTGCCGGCAGCTCGCATCGATCAGCTGTTCGATCAGCTGGGAGTCACGAGCCGGAAGAGCCATATATGGCTCGAGAGCCAGGAGTTCACGACACTGAAGTAAACGTTAAATACCTGAAGGGGGCGCTACAGGGGAAAAGTTACATAGTGTCGCTTTAACTTGTTTTCTTTGGCTTAACTTCATTTCTTTGGCTTAACTTGTTTTCTTTCATCACAGGAGGGACACTGGCTCTTGCACAGTTTACAGAGAGGCTATGACACTCGGATGTCCACAGTATTAATGAATAGAGTAATTACGTTAGCTTGAACGTGAATGGGCTACATGGACCTTCTCCTCTTTCTCCTCCTCTTTCTCTTCCTCATTTTCCTGCTCCTCCTCTTCCGGACAAGCCCCCTATTGTGTTCATCCCCTTCTTGGCCTCGAGGGGATCAGTGTGTGTGTGTGTGTGGGGGGGGGGGGGGGAGGAGGAGGAGGGAGGAGGAACGAGGTGGAGGGGAGGAAGGAGGAGAAGAGGAGGAAGAGGAGGATGAAGAGGAGGGAGGAGGAGAATGAGGAAGAGGAGGGAGGAGGAGATGAGGAAGAGGAGGAGGAACGAGGAGGAGGAGATGAGGAAGAGGAGGTCAAACTCATTGAAGTGGAAACAGGAATGTTTTCAACCTGTTTGTAGTTCATAGAACGTTCAGATAGTTTCTAATTATATGTATTAAAATATATCTAGGAAGCAAGCAGAAAGACAGGTAGACAGACAGACAGGTAGAAAGGTAGACAGACAAACAGGTAGACAGACATACAGGTTGAAAAACAGGTAGACAGACAGACAGACAGACAGGTAGACAGACAGACAGACAGGTAGACAGACAGACAGACAGACAGACAGGTAGACAGACAGACAGACAGACAGACAGGTAGACAGACATTCATCCTCATGTTTCTACAGGAGCCCAGAAGAGACAAACAGTCCTGAACCTCTCCACTAGAGGCCAGTAGAGCTCCAACAGCACCATCAGAAGAAGATATGAAGTATAATAAATACACTAACAGAAGAAGATAAGAAGTATAAATACACAAACAGAAGAATATATGTTTAGATTAACATGATACATGATTAAATACTTTATTAAAGTAATTAAATGATACTTTAAAGTGGTTATTGTACAATGTATTATATACAATGACATTTAGAAAAGAAAGAATATTTAGAGTTTGTGAATGAAGCAGGAGGACGGCGCCCCCCGGTGGCCTCATGGACACACTGCAGCTGTACCTTCACAATAAAGGTCGTCTGGGTGGCCTCATGGACACTCTGCAGCTAACCTTCACAATAAAGGTCCACTGGAAAACATTTAACATTCATATCTGATTTATTAATAATTCTCTCTAATCAATAAATGTAATAAACAAAAGGATCCTGAAGAACAGAAAGCCTGAACAACTGAACAAATACAGAATAATATTAATTAAATTAGTAATCATTTCCGATTGTCAAGTCTTATTTTGCACAAAAATTAGACCTGGAATTTTTTTAATAAAAAAAAAATGGACCACAGAACATAAATTTAAATAATAATTATTAATATTAATAACATTTTGCTTTGAGCTGACGAATAAATAACATTATTCCTCTATTGATTCTTTTGTAATATTTCTGATCTTTTTCTGTTTGTGGCAAATGTAAAAATCTTCTATTTATATATATAAAAAAGAAAAATTTAAAACAAGTTCAAAATAGTAAAAGTTCTTTATTTTAAATTCAACACAAGAAATATTCAGATCAACGTGTCCTCAGAGTTCTCACTACACAGAAGTTATTAATTATTGTTTTACGGTTATATATATATACAATAATGCAGAACCATTTAAATTACTGTACACATTTTAATGAGGAAATCAATCTTTTTAAATGTTCTGTTTTCAAAGTACTGAAGTACAAAGTACATGAAGTACCTGGCTCTCAGTGTACTGCGTGAGGAAGGAGAGGAGGCGGATCCCAGTTCATCTTTAATGACGCCAACATCCTCAAACACCAATAAATTAACACAAAAGGAAACTTTTATTTTTGCGGTCCGAAGGTGAAAGCCACCACTTCCTGTCGGCAGGAAAACTAGAAAAAAAAACGCGAGAAAAAAGAAGAAAAAAAAAATACTAAAAAGAAGGAAAAAAAACGTAGAAAAACCATTCAGATAAAATAGAAAATAAAAACAGATTTATTGCATTAAATTTAACAAACGATAAAAATCTGTCGAGTGAAACGATAAAAAAACGACCTTCGACACACAGAGGTCAAACCCCCGGATCTCAAACACACAGGGTTCAGGATTTCGCACCCAGGTGGGAGGAGTCACCCAGACGGGGGGGAGGGGTTAGATAAACGTCCTCAAGTGATGTCACTCGAGTCACTGGGCTTCCTCCACAGCCGAGAGGGCCTTTCACCATGCAGACCAGTTAGTCTGGGGGCGGAGCTTAAACCCTGTCAGAACCGGCAATGACCACCAGCCAATCAGCTGCTGGGATCTCGAGCCGTCGGTTGAATACGACCATAAAAGTAAAGAAAGTAGAGAAGTAACAGAGTTATTGATCCCGATCAGGTCGGATTGATCTAGAATCTCCAAAGGAGTTAAACGTAGTGTTGGTGAGAAACTGTTAAATATTGATCTTCAGTGATCAATAATTAATAACGGCATCTCTACCAACAAGCGCCGCACAAAACCTGGCCGGCCGCGTTGCATTGTGGGTAATGGAGGCATCTGGTCTGGACCAGGAAGAAGAACGAGTGGAATAAAAAAACCTCTTTGTGAGAAAAGTCTTGAAACGGTCAAAACAACAACAACAGAGTCAAAGGAACCAATCACAGCACAGGCCAACATGAAGCTCCTCCCCCTCTGGCCAGTGTCACATGACACGCAGGTTTGACACCGGGAGGGCAGCTTCTTCTTCACTTTTGTTTCCGTCACTGACTGCATATCTCTCTCTCTCTCTCTCTCTATCTCCACCCCCCCTCCATCCTTCCCTCTCTCTCTCTCTCTCTTCCTCCCTCTCTCAGGTGCGTCTCCTCTTGGCTCCTCCGGGACTCGCCGGGTTGGAGGACGACAGCAGCTTCTCAGCCGCTCGACTTCTCTTCCTCTTCTCTGCTTCCTTCCCTCCTCCTCCTCCCCCTCCTCCTCCTACTCCTCCTCCTCCCCCCGCCCCCGCCCCCGCTGCCGCTCCTCCTCCTCCTCCCCCACCGCTCCTCCTTCACTCGTTCCCTTGTCCTTGTCCCGCTCTCTCTCTTTGTCCCGACTGCTGCTTGTTCTCTCCGACGTCTTCACTGACGAGTTGCTTCCTGGAGACGAACAGAAACAAAACCGTGTTCTGTGAACTTTGACCTCAAAATACGATTCATCGACCTCCGGATGAACACGCACCTTCTTCATGTGTCGCTGGAGGTTCTCTCTCCATCCTGAACTCCTCTTTGGTCTCCTCCTCCGAGCAAAGCTTCCCTAAACAACAAGAGAAACGGACCTTCAGACTTCTATACAACCAGAGAAGTCGCCCCCTGGTGGTCAGGAGAGAGAATGCCGCTTTAACACATGAAGCAGGCTTCTATACAACCAGAGGAGTCGCCCCCTGGTGGTCAGGAGAGAGAATGCCGCTTTAACACATGAAGCAGGCTTCTATACAACCAGAGGAGTCGCCCCCTGGTGGTCAGGAGAGAGAATGCCGCTTTAACACATGAAGCATAGACTTCTATACAACCAGAGGAGTCACCCCCTGGTGGTCAGGAGAGAGAACGGAGTTTTAACACATGCAACATAGACTTCTATACAACCAGAGGAGTTGCCCCCTGGTGGTCAGGAGAGAGAATGCAGCTTTAACACATGAAGCATAGACTTCTATACAACCAGAGGAGTCGCCCCCTGGTGGTCAGGAGAGAGAATGCCGCTTTAACACATGAAGCATCAACTTCTATACAACCAGAGGAGTCGCCCCCTGGTGGTCAGGAGAGAGAATGCAGCTTTAACACATGAAGCATAGACTTCTATACAACCAGAGGAGTCGCCCCCTGGTGGTCAGGAGAGAGAATGCAGCTTTAACACATGAAGCATAGGCTTCTATACAACCAGAGGAGTCGCCCCCACAGAGTTCAAGTCTCACCTTCTTTCACCTCCTGGATGATGTCATCAGGCAGAGAGAAGCTCTTCTCTGTGTTTGGAAACGGCAGGATCTCTGACTCGTGCTGCGTCACACACACACGCACACACACGCACACACATTCAGAGATGATGATCTGATGCCCAGTGTGTGTGTGTGTGTGTGTGTGTGTGTGTGTGTGTGTGTGTGTGTCCTCACCAGAGCCTGCATGTCGTACATGGTCCCCAGGTGGTCCCAGATGACGGAGGAGGAGACCTGCCGGCCGATGTTCTGGCTGAACTTGTCTCGGATGCAGATCATGTGGAAGTGGCGGTTCACTCCTGGAGAGAAGAGACGTTACACTCACCGACGTGATGCGTTTGAGGACCTCCCACGATGATGAGTTTTCAGGGCATCCGGAAGCAAATACTTTTTGCTTTTCTGCCCCGTTAACAGGTTTTACGCCGCTACATTTTATTCTTTAAAATCTCTCCAGACATAATCCGTTAACTTTCTCCTGATTTGATGATATAATATGTTGGACATTTAGATCTAAATATTGTTTTCTATTCTTTAATAAATTATATTATCAAAGATTCTTATTTTATTCTGCACTAAAGACGTGTGCTGCTTCTCTACTTCTGGTTCTTTTATAGAGAGCCAAACCTTTACTTTGAAAATCCAGAGCTGCACGTGCCTCCTCTCTTCTGCACATTTTAAGATGAATTAAAATTAAATTTGAAGTTAGTTTACGTTGTAATTGCAGCTTGAATGTTTGTTTACGTTGTTACATTGTTTACATTCATATCAATTCACCAACTAATTATTGTTTATTTTGATCAAACTGTGATTACAAGACTAATATATAATACATGTAACACACAATATGCTCAATTCTGAGGTAATTGTACTTGAGTATTTCTAATTTCTGCTACTTTATACTGACGGTACATTTTGCACAATAACACTTTTACTTACTACTTAAAATTACATTTTTTACATAAGTACATTTAGCCGAAAATAATTCCAATTTGATAGTTTTAGTACATTTAGCTACTTAAAGTACATTTAGCCGGCAATACTTTGACTTTGGTAATTAAACTACATTCAAGTATCAATCAGTGGTACTTAACGTTTATTTAAACTTTTAATTCAGGGCGTGAAGGTATTTGTACTTTTACTGAAGAGTACATCAGAGTACTTTGGTATTTCATGTATTTTCTTCTTCAAACTACGTGACGTCACAGTAAACATTGCGGCCCCTGAGAGGCGGCCGCGGGAGGTCCGCGCCCCCCAGCTCGAGCCGCTCGGGCCCGCTAGCCGCCTGCTTACCGACGGGCTTGTGTCCGATCATCGCGTGGAACAGACAGACCTCCACCTCGTGGCTCCAGACCACCGAGTCGTCCCCGGGGAGCAGGCCGGGGTCCGGGGGCTTCTCGTCGGGTTGGCTCAGCGTCACGTCTGCTTCCCCCATGTTTCAGAGCGAAAGGCTGGAGGAGAACAACAAGCAGGGGGGAGCTAGCAGGCTGAGGACTGAAGAGGCTCCGCCCCCCGCCCCCACCGGAAACCGGAAGCCGGAAGCACGAGGCCATACTTCCGGGGAGGCGTTTACTGTACTTGTATTTCAAAATAAAAGATTCGTCGGCACAGAATGGAAATACGTCTGGAAATTTCAGTTTGGCATGAAGAATATTTATGAATATATATAATATATACATATATACATATTTATGTATAAATGTACATTTAAATATGTATATACACATATCTATATACATATACATATGTATATATATAGATAAATATATATATTTACATATATATATTCATAAATATATTTACATACCGTATATATATAGACATACAATATATACACATGTATATATTCATGTATATATATACATACATGTATCTACTGTATAAATATATATATATATATATATATATATATATGTGTATGTATACATTTATCTACTGTATAAATATATACATATATATGTATATATGTGGATGTATATATGTGTATATATACATGTAGCTACTGTATACATATATATATTCACATATGTAAGTACAATAAATAAACAAACAAATTAAATCAGCAAAGAAGATTTATTCAGAATAAGATTTATTCAGAATAAGTCAAGAATCTGTAAAGTTACTAAAACTACTAAATAAATAAATACACTAAAGGATAAACAATGCATGGCCATCACTAATGTACAGATATACTTCCGGTCTGTTTTCAGAATAAAAGTCTTCAGCCCCAAGATCGGTCTGGAAACATAACTTTGGCATCAACACTCTTTTTGTAATAAATTATATATATATATATATATATATATATATATATATATATATATATATATAAAAATAAAAGTATACAGATTAATACATGAATGTCCCATGAGAGACGAACATCTAACGGTGGGAGATCAGCATTTGCTAGAGGGAACAATTTCTGTTTTCAGAATAAAGGTCCAATATTAAAAGAATCTGACATGCAATGTAATTTAGGATTAAAATATTGAATCAATAAGTAAGTTAACATTTTATGTCGAGCCCAGTCTGGATATTTAATATATTGTACATTTATTAAAACAGATTTTAGACATGTTTAAACAGACCTAATCTTGTTATGCATTAATATTTTGATGACAGTAAAGTCAACTTTCCATTGAAATTTGTCTTCAATAAATAAATAAATGTCAGGTCTGACTGAATAAAATACATTTAAAATATCAAGAACATATTTTTATTCTACATATGTGACCATTTATTTTACTTTAAATGATAAAATACTTTCAGTTGCATGTGAGGCTATAGTTTATAGTCTCGATTCCACCGGAGAGAACACTGAAGGACAGCCAGGCACGTTTTATTCAAAATGATGATACCACTTATTTTCATATTTTACATTTAAATACAAAACGGTGCATCTCATAGTAAAGCAACAACATGAACAACAACAACAACAACAACATGTAAATACGTCCAGTCGGAGGCCTTGTAAATGAACACGGGAGCGACATGATTTCATTTTGCCAGACTTTTTCATTACTTCCCAAAAATGCCATTAAAAAAGAAAACTGTCAAATTAATATAAATGAGTATAAATTTAAAAACCATTACAACTTTTGCCTTTTGACCTTTTATTCGGAAGTTCAGCTGCAAAAAGAAAAAAGCATCTCCGCCCCCGACAGAGAAGTCCCGCTCAAGGAGAGCGTCTGGCGTCCAGCAGGACTTCAAAGCTATGACATCATTCAGCTGACAACACAAGGGAGGGGTTTTGGAGGCGGAGCTCCCTCGCAGCCCATTGGACGAGAGGGGCCGTGGGGCACCGCCCCTCAACAAATACGATCTGAGGACTGGCTCCTCCTCCTTTTACTCGTTCCGGAGCAGTAGGCCGGCCCCTTTGACTCGTAGGCGAGGGACGAGCCAATCAGCATCGAGTAAACAAACACTGTGTACGACCAGAGATGAAGCCAGCGAGGGGGGGGGCATGACCAGGACCCTGAGAACCAGGTCTGGAAGCAGGGGATCGGAATACCGGGGGGAGGAGGGGGAGGGGGGGTTAGAGGAGGAGGATCAGATGCCTGGGGGAGTTTAGAGGAGGAGGATCAGATACCTGGGGGGGTTTAGAGGAGGAGGATCAGTGAAATGTGGTGGCAGCAGGCTCAGTGAAACGTATTTGGGGGAGCGGTGGATGCTATTGGTCCTTCTTCTCCGTTTCTGACTCCTCCTTCACCTCCGTGTCCTCAGGAGGAGTCTCCTCGTACCTGGAGAGGAGGAGGAACACAGGCCCCATCAGATCAGAGTCTCCATCATTGTAACCGTCTCACGTCACATGAACACGGTGGATGTGAAGAACTTCATCCTTTTTTTTAACAATCGAGTGCATTGATACATAACACTGCGGCAATTTCAAAATAAGAGACCGATGGAAGACATTAATTGTGAAACGTTGGCAGGAAGGAGAATGTGTCGTCATCCAGCGGAGGTGTGAATGTCACTGGGCTGATTACCTGCCCAGGTGAGACAGGAGGGGGGTATAGAGAGGGGGGCGGGGCCTCTACAGGGAGGTGGGCTGTGAACGTCGGTGACGGGGGGAGGAGCCTGTTGCCATGGAGCCAGCCAGGCTGGCGGGAGAGCCGCTGACGGTCGGGAAAGAAGTGAGCCGAGGAGAACCGGGGAGGAGCTCCTCTGATGACTCATAGCTAACCGGGGGGGGGGGGGGGGAGTGAAAGAGAAAGAGAGAAACA
Organism: Liparis tanakae; assembly: GCA_036178185.1. NCBI lineage: Eukaryota > Metazoa > Chordata > Actinopteri > Perciformes > Liparidae > Liparis > Liparis tanakae. The sequence continues at coordinate 2,145,934 of CM070097.1, forward strand.
GAGAAAGAGAGAAAGAAAGAGAGAGAATAAGCTTGTTTCTTAAACTCTAAAGTTTAAAGCTACTAAGGACAGGTGGAGGAGGAGAGGTGGAGGAGGAAAGGTGGAGGACAGACGGTCTGGACTCATAATCCCAGAAGAGTTTTGGTAAAGGGTTTCTGGTTCTTGAGGAAGACATTTAGCTTTTGTCCTTTTCTGAGCTGTTGATTCTGTCGTCCAATCACAGCGCAGAAAGAACAAACCATGTGATCCATAAACTGACCAACCGGCAGGGAGCTTCAGTGACTCACCTGAACATCTCTGTGAGTTCTCCTTTGATCAAAGCCACGACCACGGGGAAGCCCACGCAGGCCGGGACCAGGTAGAGGAGAGCCGGCTGCAGGGAGACAGGCAGGGAGACAGACAGGTCAATTATAAAAGTGTAAATAGCTCAATATTTACAGATCGTATTTAGATTATATTGTTTGCTAATATTGTAAAATAGTAATAATAAAGTTCAACTTCTAGTCAAAATGCTTCCATTTCCAGAGGAGCAGGACCTTTATTTTGAAAATCAATACAGAGAGAGTGACGGAAACGTCCCGAGCCCGCTTCAGGAGACCTGACCCCTGACCCCTTGAGCCCGTACCTGTGAGTGATCTCTGACCTCGTACCTGTGCGTGACCTCTGACCCGTACCTGTGCGTGACCTCTGACCTCTGACCCCGTACCTGTGCGTGACCTCTGACCCGTACCTGACCCGTACCTGTGCGTGACCTCTGACCTCTGACAGCGTACCTGTGCATGCTTGAAGGTGTGCATGACAAAGATGGTGAGGCCCAGTCCAAAGATGTATGCCAGGAAACTGGTGTAGAAATACGTCCGGCTGTTCTTCTTCAGGCTGGAGGAAGAGGAGGAGTTAAACCTCGGATCTAGCTTGAGGAGGAGGAGGGGGAAGAGGAGAAGGAGGAGGAGGAGTTACCTGACATCGAAGCGCAGCAGCAGGGCGATGAAGATGCCCGGGATGACGATGTCCCCCAGACCAAGCATGGCAAAGTTACTGGCTCCAAATCCTCTCTCCAACAAGTCCTGAGGAAACACCACTGAGGAGAGAGGAGACAGGATGAGACGGGAAGAGAGAGAAGACAGGAAGAGAGAAGAGGAGAGAAGACGGGAGGAGAGAAGAGACAGGAAGAGAGAAGAGACAGGAAGAGAGAGGATGAGACGGGAGGAGAGAAGACAGGATAGAGGAGAGGAGACAGGAGGAGAGCAGAAAGAGGAGACAAGAGGAGAAAGGAGAGAGGAGAGGAGACAAGAGGAGAAAGGAGAGAGGAGAGGAGGCGGTCACCACGGCTCCCCCAGATCTGTCAGAAGCAGAAACACGGCAGACTTACATTTGATTGGTGCCTCGAAGGAGCGGGCGACCGTAACCATGACGTTGGTGCCAAACACCTGCAGAGAACAGACGTTACGGTGCGTTCAGGTGCCGCTGGGTTGTTATACCATCTTTTAAAGATATATATTTTTTAATACATAGTCAAATCCTTGATGTTTTAGCCATAAGTGTTCTTAATTAGATTTAAAATAATGTTAAACAAACCGCGTAAAAAAGCTTCACACTAAAGACTCTGTCTCACCCAGAAGACGTCGTAGACAAACAGCCCCCCCAGCAGGATGCAGCCGGTATTGACGTTGTTCAGGTGGAGCAGCTCCACGCCATTCAGAGCGAACGCCAAACCGAACAGGTTGTTGGCTATCCAGTGCTGTGATGTCATAACAGAGGAAGGTTATTGTCTCTCAGTGCTGTGATGTCATAACAGAGGAAGGTTATTGGTTCTCAGTGCTGTGATGTCATAACAGAGGAAGGTTATTGGTGCTGTGATGTCACATGATCCATCGCACCAGTAGAGTCCAGGTTTTTTTTAAGTATTTGAGGTAAGAAAAACAAAAAAATGCCACCAGCCGTCTGTGACATCACCGACGTCAACAACAACAACCACAACAGCTGGTGGTCAGTTACCTTCTTGAGCAGGTACCAGACTCCCACCACGGCGCCGATGACCAGACACAACAGGTTCTTGGTGTCAAACTCATAGTTCAATATTTCTGCAGAGAGACGGAGGTAAGCATTTTGTGAATGGAATAAAAATACATTAATAATAATAATATATATATTTCATCCAGAGCAACAGAGACCTAGTTTCAACACACAGCGCCACAAACAAAACACAATGAAGTCCGTTAAATACAGACACATAAATGCTCAACTATCTGCACAGAGGGACATGTCACACGTTAACCACCAAGCGAAGACTTCCTGGACAACTCCACTTCCTTCCTTTAAGAACCATATCCGACAGCATCTGTACGTTCACAGAAGAGATGTTGACTAACATTGCGCAAATGTGGTTAACGTGGCCGCTCAACGGTTCATTTAGTTTGAATAAAATGCATGAGACATGCACATGACCCTTTAACAGCAGGCTTGTTGTAACGGACTCTAATGTATCCGTTTATCATTTTTTATTGTACGTTTTTATATTTCTTCTTCTTGTTGTTCTAGGCAACAATCCATTCGATTCCGATTGGCCGCTCAGCAATTACGGCTAATCAGCCGACAGAAGATAAACGGGGTTTCTCACCTTCTTTGTTGTCGTCGGAGCCCTGAGTGAAGAGCAGCTGGTACTGCTTGTTAGCGAAAGACGCCGGAAAGATTCTGGACATCAGAGGACTGAGAGACAGAAACAAGCGCCACGAATTAAACCCGACTCAAAGAAATACCATGCTGTCATGTTACTACCCGAGTCACGGTACGATATCACCCAATACTCGAGTCACGGTACGATATCACCCAATACCCGGGTCACGGTACAATATCACCCAATACCCGGGTCACGGTACAATATCACCCAATACCCGGGTCACGGTACAATATCACCCAATACCGAGTCGCGGTACGATATTACCACGACACCCCGGTCACGGTACAATATTACCAGAATACCCGAGTCACGGTATAATATTACCACAGTGCCCGAGTCACGGTACAATATCACCTAATACCCGAATCACGTTACGATATTAATACCATAACCAAGTAATTTCTCCGTTGTCATTGAGTTATTTTACCTCAAGGTGTGAGACAGAGCTAGGACTCCCAGGCCGAAGAAGTAGACGGACAGCAGCATGTTGATGTACTCTTGTGAGAATACCTGCGTTACAAAACACACGTTACTCTTGAGTGTTGGACAGATGTGATCAACTCCTACATGAGACCCCTGGAGGAGGAATGAGGACACCTGTTACCTTGAAGAAGAGGTAGAGCCCAAACAGAGTGCAGCTGGCGATGATGGGAAACCTTGCTGCGTCTCGACTGGTGATAGTTTCAGGCATTTCTGATGCATTCTGGGAAAAAAACAAAAAAAACATACAAACTCTACAGTCAGTTAAACCAAACAGACACAGGAGATATGCTTCATGTGGTAAAGTTGCATTCTCTCTCCTGACCACCAGGGGGAGACTCCTCTGGTTGTATAGAAGTCTATGCTTCATGTGTTAAAGCTGCATCCTCTCTCCTGACAACTTTTATTAAAGCTTTTAGTTAAACGTTTACAGAGTCACCTCCTCCTATATTCTACTTATTTCTCTCTTATCATATTAATGCTATTATCAAAAACACAAGGTTGTTAGATGTTCAGACGTCGGTGGATGTCCACAACAAGTATAAAGCAGAACTAGTGATTATTTCTTCGAGGTGGATGAAGGAAATGATAACTGTTTCCAAAGCCACAGAGATAAGCCCCGCCCTCTTTAAGCCTCGCCCCCTCTCAGACACGAAAAGCCACAAATAGTCAAGCAAGTAAACTCAGGCGAGTGTTAACGCAGCATTAGTGCTCTGAACAAGCAGCTCATACTCACTCTGAACCCAGAATCGTAATCATTTCCTCCGACCTCCTACAGACAGACAGGATTGAGGGACAGACAGGTGTATGCCGACCGACAGACAGGGAGAGAGAGGAGAGATCAGATCAGCAGCAAAGGGACGGACGGGTGTATGCAGACGGAGAGGATGGAGGGACAGACAGGTGTATGCAGACAGACAGGATGGAGGGACAGACAGGTGTATGCAGACAGACAAGTACAATTAACAGGAAGTAAAACAAGTCGTCATTGAAAAGGTTGAAATTATTTAAAGTGTCATTAGATCTCGTTTTAAAGATGGCCGACAGAGAGAGGGAGGGGGGGGGATGAAGAGGAGAGAGGAGGAGGGCTCACTCTGCTGCTGTTTACAGGGATCAGCTTCAAGTTCTGCATCTGTCATATTACACACTTTGTTTAAAGACTACTAATATATATAAAAGGGAATAAGAACTAGACCGAGGTCTCTAGAGGACCAGGACTACACGGAGGTCTATAGAGGACTAGAACCAAGTAGAAGTTGCTCCTGGTAACTTGAAATAGTATTTAGTATACAAATATAATAAACAAATTAATCCGACATAAAGTAAAATGACCAAATAAACGTTGTTATTCTCCAAGCTGCCGACCGGATGTGGGAGGTTTTCAACTGTTACCCTAAACGTCCACTGCGCATGCTCAGAGAGAAAAAAAAAACACCTAAAAGAGTACAAATAAGTGCCCTCTGGTACACGTCACTCATGTACACACACATCATATATACATATATATATATATATATATATATATATATATATATATATATATATATATATATATATATATATATATATATATATTATGTTTGTTTGTTTGCTCTGCCAGGTAAACAGTGTGACAACAGGTAAACAATCACCTGGGTAAACAGGTAAACACCTGGGTGACGTTTACCTGTTACATACAGTTGGCCATCCACCGGCTCTTTAGGACGCGCGCCGCCGCGTCGCGGAGCTCGTTTCCCGGGGAGGACGCACACGTCACCCACCTTCGACTTGGAGCAGTGGACGGACCGCAGGGCCCCGAAGAAGATGGGCAGCAGCGCCATGAGTACCAGGCTGCCGTACGCCAGCGCCGTGCCCTCCGCGCTGGCCACGAACTTCACGGTGGCGTTCAGCGCCTCCTCGGTGGCGTTCAGGGCGTTCAGGGCGTCTAGGACGGCGGCGGCGGCGGCCTCCGGGTCCGGGACCAGGACCGGGACTTGATCCGTGTCAGCCATGGTTCCTCTTCAGAGACCGGGCTTCGTTTGCAAACGCGGGTGGAGGTGCAGGTGGAGGTGGGGGGGTCGTTATTCAACGTAGCCGCAGCAGGAAGGCCACGTTTCCTAAAACATCGAGCAGAGAGGAGGCGGAGCGGAGGAGGAGGAGGAGGACTCACTCTGCCGCTGTTCTCTGGGACCGCGTCATAGGAGGCGCTTTGTTGTGGAAAATTATTCATCTTAATTAATATATTATACATATAATTAATTATAAGGGTATAGGAGGTTTTTAACTGTTATCTTAGACGTCCACCTCGCATTATCAGAGAGAATAAAAGACTAAAACTGTAAATAAGTCCCCTCTGGTACACGTCACTGATGTACAAACACACACACGCTCACACCCACACAATATATAACAATATGTATTATATCTTATATGTATTATATATATATATAAAACAAAAGACCAAAAAACAGTCAAACATATGTTACTACATATCCGAATCTAAAGATCACTTGCGTCCGGAACAGTTTGTTTGGGTGACGTGTGAAGTATCATCTCAAGAATAGACGATCTTTGCAGTGAGGAAACACACCGTGTTCTGCGACACATCGCCGCAGCAGCGCCGCCAGGTGGACAGGAGGCTGATCGGATATATATATATATATATATATATATATATATATATATATATATATATATATATATATATATATATATATATATATATATATATATATATATATATATAAATGTATACAAATGTTTTAACCAAATGTTTTAACCAAAATATGTAAATTTAGTGATGTCTATTTTGTAATTTACTTCTAAAATTGCAATGAGCTAATTTGACCAAATTGAACTGTGCTTTGTGGGAGAATATTGCGCAACCACGTGACAACCTGTCCGCCCGTCTGTCCCACGGGGCCCTAAACGCAGCAGCACTTGAGGGGGCGTGGCCAACCTGGCCAAACCAGGAAGGTGTTGCAGAATGGGGGAAGTGACACAACACGCTCAGAACCCGGAGAACACACAGGTCCACCTAAACAGGTGAGAACCGACTGGGAGCGGACCGGTACGGTCTGCTGGGGAGGGACTGGTTCTGGGTTTGGAGGGGGGTCACAGTGTGTGAAGGACTGGTTCTGGAGGGGGTCACAGTGTGTGAGGGACTGGTTCTGGGTCTGGAGGGGGGGGGGACTGGTTCTGGGTCTGGAGGGGGGTCACAGTGTGTGAGGGACTGGTTCTGGGTCTAGAGGGGGTCACAGTGTGTGAGAGACTGGTTCTGGGTCTGGAGGGGGTCACAGTGTGTGAGGGACTGGTTCTGGGTCTGGAGGGGGTCACATGTGGTGCCTGTCTTGTTCTTGAGGGAGCGGCAGGTGTCCAGAGAGACTTCAGAGTGGTTTGAGGGGTTGAAGGTGAACTGGTTCCCGTGTTAATTGGTGACTCTAAAGTGTCCGATTCACAAACTTCTGATATGAAGAGCAAGTTGAAGCATGTCGGGGATCTCTTATGGATCTCTTATGGATCTCTTGGGGATCTCTTGGGGATCTCTTCTACACTGCTTCACACCGCTCGCTCTCATGGGTCCTGCATGGATGTTTGAAGAGATGACAATGTAGACGTTAGTTCTCAGTGAGCGGGTACAGGTCTGAGCGTGCTCCACTGATCCTCCTCCAGACCAGTCGGACCAGTCGGACCAGTAACCAGCCGGAGGAACGCTGTCGGTTCAGAGAGGCTGCTGTGGTTGTGAGGCGTCGAGTTCGTAATGCAATCATTCATAGGAAGACATATGCTGATGCTGGACCACTAGACGTCCTCGCCCCAGCAACAGCTGAGCCAAATGGTCCACACTGAATTATATTAATAACAACTTTTTGTGACTCCATTTGTTGCTTTTAAAAATAATATAATTACTTTGCAATCACTTTCAATGAGTTTGTATCACTTTATTAGAATACAAATTTGGAAACATTAACTAACATTAATCCCCCCAACAATTGCTTATTGTGGCTGCATTTAACCTGTTTTACACTAGATGTATTTTCAAGATAATAAGAATAAAGTGGAACCTTTGCAAAACCAACCAGTGCAGATCTGTGAGAGTCATGATCACATGTTCGGTAAACGCTGCAATGAGTTTTCGACTACTTCTCTTTTTAAAGGCTTGATACGGCCACTCTCGATAAAGCTCAATGTTGAGCTCTTATTTTGAAGGGCAACAGCAGGAACGCTGAACACCACCTGGCAAGTCGTGGAGAATCTCGGCTGTCGCGCATGCGCAGCGTAACCTGTAAACATTTACTCGACAGTACAGGCGCTTCACTCTTCATGTATTAATGAGTAATTTTTTTGTCTGTGTACTTTGTAATGTGAAGTTCTCAATGAAGGTCTTGAAATATAAAAATCGGCATTTCCCCCTCGTGCCCCAGCTGTAATGCCTTGGCGCGCCACTAGAGGGCGGCGTCCCACAGTTTGAGAACCACTGGATTGAACTAACGAAAGGACCAGGACTACAACAAGACTGGTTCAGGCCTACTCTGGGGTCATATAGAGGACCAAGACTACAACAAGACTGGTTCAGGCCTACTCTGGGGTCATATAGAGGACCAGGACTACAACAAGACTAGTTCAGGCCTACTCTGGGGTCATATAGAGGACCAGGACTACAACAAGACTAGTTCAGGCCTACTCTGGGGTCATATAGAGGACCAGGACTACAACAAGACTGGTTCAGGCCTACTCTGGGGTCATATAGAGGACCAGGACTACAACAAGACTCTATGACCCCAGAGTAGTCCTGAACCAGAGGAGCAGGACCAGAAGGAAGCTCCTCACTGTCACTTACATTGATAATGACCCCATGTGTGTCTCGTTGTCACCACAGTTCCGCCATGGGGTTGTGCCCTCCTCGTCTTCCTCTCCTCCTCCTCTTCCTCCTCTCTTTCTCCACCCTGCTGGTCCAGGAAGTGACCGCTTCAGAGTTCAAGATCTGCGCCTACAATGTGGAGAAGTTTGACTCGGCGAAGGCGTCCGACTACAGAGCGCTGCACACGCTGAAGAAGGTACCGCGTCCTCCATCAGCGCGCTGCCCTGTTTACAGTGACGCTCCATGCCAAGCAGCGGTCCAGTGTATTAACCGGTCTGTCTCTCTCTCTGTCTGTCTGTTTGATGCCTGTCTGTCTGCAGATCGTGTCTCGCTGTGACATCTGTCTCCTGCAGAATGTGGTGGATTCTGCAGCCGTCACCACTTTGCTGGTTTCTCTCAACAGGTAAAGATGAAATGACTGAAGCAGATCTCACTGAACATGTGAATCTGTCTTCTGTTGGCCTGTGTGTCCGTTGGTCTGTATATTTGTTGGTCTGTGTGTCTGTTGGCTTCAGTAATTAGAGAGTTTCCCAGTCGGTGGTGTCAGTTATCATCGAGTGCTTCCTGCTTGTAGCAGCACACGTATCAACAGACGTTCTCTTGGATGATGTTTAAACTGAAGTGACTTCAGAGCTCGATGAACGGAGTGAACTTTGTAAAATGTTCTTTATTGACCAAGAGAAGCTTCACTGGTCCTCTGGCGAGTGAAGAGACGTGACCTGTATTAATACAATGTGGGATCGTTCCTCCAACAGGGAAATGGACAGGTACAGTGGACTTTATGTTTCACATCATCTCATCATTAATCATGCCGCTCATCTTGAATCTCTTTACTAACCATAATGCCTGTGATAATCGAGTGCTGCAGGAATGACGTGTTTATTTTACGCTACGGCGGAAAATAATACGAATAATAAAAATAAGCTCTGTGGCAAAATCTGAGTTTCTGCCACTTCCACGTTTTGTTCAGCGAGATGATCACAAATGAAAATCGCTTTTTTGTACCGCTTATCGGTATATCTCTTAAGCATCGTTAGAGACGGACCTTATTTTAGTCGTCCAACCAAAAAACCATTGACTTGGAGACGAGGGAACCAGAAGTGCATAAATGCTGACTCGTGTCAAGGGTTTTAAGACTCATAGAGACCTTACCTAACGATACCATCGGTATATCTCTTAAGCATTGTTAGAGACCTTATCTTACATCTCTTAAGCATTGCCAGAGACCTCATCTAACGATACCATGGGTACATCTCTTAAGCATTGTTAAAGACAGACCTTATTTTAGTCGTCCAATCAAAAAACAATCGACTTGGAGACGAGGGAACCAGAAGAGCATAAATGCTGACTCGTGTCAAGGGTATTGAGACTCATTTCTGCAGCACTCTAAAAGTGACACTTTATTTTGGGGAGTCCCTGGTACACTGTGACAAGTCAACTGGGAAAATTGACCAAAATAAATTGGAACACCTAATCAAAAAAGGGTTAAATTGGGATTTTAAATTCGAATAATGCATCTAATTGTGCCATGATCGAGCCACGTATCATTTAGAAGAGTTTACATACTATACAGACATTGCCGTTTATTTATTGGCCCATTCAAGAAATATCACAAGCACATTACATTAATACAGGTCTTTGTAACATCTCCGAGAGTTTAATAGGTTATATTCTGTAAAGCAAGACATCTTGTGTGTTCACGGAGAACATTTAGCTCTTCTTCTTTCACTCAGATGTCCATGTTCCAAAGCTGGGAACAGAAACAGATTTGAGAGTCGCCAGCAAAACATTGAAAATGCTTTTAATATTTTTTTAGGCTGTTTCTTGCCGCATCTACATATAGAAAGGTAGTGGACCAAGTACAAAGCCTTGAGGGACTCCACAACCAGGAAAAGCAAACGCTGAACTCCATTAATCTAATCCAGTAACGAACTAGAAGAAGTTACAAACTTACAGTGACTGCATTTTGGTTTGAGGGATAACATGTAAACCTCGACTGAGGGGGATCAAGAAGACTTCTCTTATATTTCACAGTAGGAATGGTGGGGAGATTAGAAAGTGTCCTACATTTGTTGATGTTTGTGGATAAACGGTTAAAAAGAAGGTACTAATATATGTTAGACATATTGAGGATGAGTCACTCATGACTACTCCTTTGTACTTTTACTGGATTCAATGGAAGTAATCTTCTACTAGAGTCATATTTAAAGCCCACACATGTGCTTCTTTTCATCTAACGAGTACTCATTCTACTAACTATACCATACTTCTAATTCAAAATTTAAAGAAAATCCGAAGCACATTTCACAATGGTGGTTCCCATGGAGACCATGTTTTGCCTCCACCTTAGAAATAACCCAATTTAACCCCAAGTGCAAGACTGGGACAAGGTTTGCTTTACTTTCCTTCTGGTGATGTCTAACATTGAGCCATCCAGTGTTGGGCTATGTTTACTTTCTCTGGTGGCTGGTTGCGCTCTGCTCAGAGAATGTAGCTAGCTGGCTACGCTAATGGAGACTCCCTGGGACGGTTCTGGAGCGAAAATGTAATCCACATGGGATTAAAAGTATGATTCTTACATATGTAGAGGTTGCTGTGATGTGTGGCTCCGTGGGAAACGGCTTGTCACACTGGTCATCTGAAAGGAAAATATGCAAACGCTCATGATTGGAGTTCCCAGTGGTGGAGGAAGTGCTCGGATCAAACTAATTAGTCATGGTTCAGTCAAATGTCTCCATACACAACTCTATGGGAGTTGATGACAAGATCAGATGGTTAATACTGAAGCATCAATGTTTCTGTTGTAGCTGCTCCAGGGGGAGCCAGTTAGAACTAGATTAGTCCAGCTGGGCCCAACCTGAGGGTCGGGCCCCTCCAAAGTGTCACCTGATACATCTGAGGGGTCATGAGATGACAATAATAAGAAAAACAAAATTGGACTTTTGTCTCATGTATATGAAATATTGGATCAGAAAAATAAATGTTTCTTTGTAGGAACAAGTGAGAAATGACTGACCCAACAAAAAAACAATAGTGTTATTGATTATTACAGGCATTTTAAAAAAAAGGGACAAGCTGTTAAAAAAAAGTAATCGATGTGAATAAAATAAACCCAAATATTTATTTATTTTAAAGTGTTTTATTCAGTATATACATTTGTATGACAAATGTTTACCTTGAAAGTTACTACAAGCTGTGAGACAAATGTAGTGCAGTAAAAAGTACAACAATGGAGATGGTAGTTACTCCCCCCCGCACGCCGTCCAGCTCGCCGTGTTTACCAACTGGTAAACATCCCGTCCTTAAATATTCAATCTTGAATCAGGATTTTGGTTTGCCCTTATTTCCGGTTTCTGTTCTGCAGTGTCCACACCTACACACCTACACACCTACACACCTACACAACTACACACCTACACACACACACACACACACACACCTGTGTTCAGGGAGACCTCTGTGGAAACTAGTTTTTCAAGTTTTATTCCTTCATTTTTTGGTCTCATTTTTTGAGTGTAAATCATTGAATGAAACAGAAAAGGCCTAAAAGGAAACATGAAGTGAAATGAAATATCCCCCCCCCCACACACACCTGAGGTCCCTAAATGCTGACTGTCTGCTTTATTTCAGTAATGCCGTTTCTCTTTGTCTATGTGAGGTATCACAATTACAGCTACCGCTCCGTGTCCAGTAGGAGTCTGGGCAACTCCCCCGGCGACATGCAGCAGTACGTCTTCATCTACAGGTAGGACCCAGTGCTGTTCCTGGAGGAGAACCGGCATAGTCCCCTAGCATGAAGAGATGTCATATGAAGATCTAAGATGCAAATGAAAAGTATATAAATGTAGTTCAGGATCATCAGTGAACCGGCGGTCCTCTTCCTCTTCTTTCCCCACAGGATGGAGAACGTCAACGTGACGGGGCAGCATCAATACGAGCAGAAGAAGTCCTTCGTCAGGCCGCCGTTCGCCGTCCAGTTCCAGAGCAAGAACGTCGGTCCGTTGACACAGAAGCCCTCGGGCGCTCGGGGGGGAAGCTGCTCGTTGACGGCAGGAGAAGAAACTGAGAAACGCCTCGTTGGCGCCGCGAGAGTTCGTGAGCTTCTGCCACGGAGCTCGATTGTGTCCAGACAGGCGACTGTCTGAATGTCCTTTGATGCTCTTGTCATCGCATGGACGTTAAGTCGCTTAGCACATGGAGAACCGAACGGCGTTCAAAGGTTGAACCAGACAAAGATCCTCCGAGCAACAGATTTATGAGACAAACCAGCGGTGAAAGAAAGGGGGAGCTTGGATCTAAACAGGAGCAGCTTCCTGTTTCACCGTGAATGCTGGAATGAACTGGCCATGAGAAATATTTAAAACTTAGTCAACATCAATGCTTTTTTTTTGGGGACAAAATCTATTTCACATTTAAATCAAACATTTGGCGTTTATCTGTTAGAATAGTTCTTATTGGAGGAAAGAGGACGTGAACTCACCTTCCCTCCCTCCTCCTGCAGCGGTCCAGAGGTTCATTCTGGTTCCTCTGCATGCCGAGCCCAGCCACGCCGTCCAGGAGATCGACCGGCTCTACGACGTCTTTAAAGAAGTCAGCAACAAGTGGAACAACACGGTGAGGGAGTCTGACCTCGTCAGATCTCTGACTGAATACGAAGGAAAGTTCCGTCTGCTCTGCGTCATGTGTTGGTGCAGACGTTAGCCGTTAGCTAGAAACACGAGTTATCTTTTACTGACCAACACCAACGTTGACTTGGCACATTGGTAGAAACACTGCGTAATTAAAATGTGGGCTGAATGGGAATATTTAGCCCATGTTTAGTTGTCTAAACCTAACTAGTAGTTTAGGTATTCAAACCTGACTGAGTAGTTTAGTTGATCAATCGAGATGGGCAATAACCGACCACGATGATCGTCTTTTTATCATGACAGTGTGTGTGTGTGTGTGTGTGTGTGTGTGTGTGTGTGTGTGTGTTAGAACGTGATGTTTCTGGGAGATTTCCACGCCAGCTGTGCCTATATGACTCGAGCAGATAAGAAAAACATCCGACTGTTCAAGTCGTCTTTTTACTGGCTGATCAGAGACAAAGTGGACACCACCATCTCCCCCGACACCAACTGTGCATTTGACAGGTGTGTGTGTGTGTGTGTGTCTGTGTGTGTGTGTGTGTCATATTTCTGCTGTAACTCCTTTGTGTTTCAGGATCGTGGTTCATGGGAAACCGTTCCAGAAGGCCGTCAATCCATTTTCTGGCCAAGTCTTCAATTATGTCAAAGAATTCAAACTACCCACGAGCAAGGTCCGTCTGTCTCTCTTCTTTACACAACAGGCCGCTGCGACTTAACGACAAGAAACATGATATAGTGGTCTGCGAGTTTCGTAGGTCAGAGGGCTTTTATTGTGAAAGATTGGAGTGGCTCTGTACTGAGGCTTTTATTCAAGGGCTTTTATTGTGAAAGATTGGAGTGGCTCTGGTCTGAGGCTTTTATTCGAGGGCTTTTATTGTGAAATATTGGAGTGCATCTTCACCGGGGCTTTTATTTGAGGCATTTTATTGTGAAAGATTGGAGTGGCTCTGGTCTGAGGCTTTTATTTTGAAAGATTGGAGTGGATCTGGTCTGAGGCTTTTATTCGGGGGCTTTTATTGTGAATTATTGTAATGGATCTGGTCTGAGGCTTTTATTGGAGGGCTTTTATTGTGAACGATTGTAGTGGATCTGGTCTGAGGCTTTTATTCGAGCGCTTTTATTGTGAAAGATTGGAGTGGATCTGAACTGAGGCTTTTATTCAAGGACTTTTATTGTGAAAGATTGGAGTAGAGCTGGTCCGAGGCTTTTATTAGAGGGCTTTTATTGTGAAAGATTGGAGTGGCTCTGGACTGAGGCTTTTATTCAAGGACTTTTGTTGTGAAAGATTGGAGTAGATCTGGTCCGAGGCTTTTATTCGAGGGCTTTTATTGTGAAAGATTGTCATGGCTCTGGTCTGCTCCACCTGTTCCTCACAACCTGTTCCACTAATGTCTTTCTTAAAATGTCATATCGGCCTCGGATTGTTGTGCAAAGAGAACATCCTGTGGGAGCGGTTGTGCGTGGTCTTGACTCTGTGCTCGTTTGCTTCTGTCTGCTGCAGGCGCTGGAGATGAGCCGAAGCTTCCCTGTGGAGGTGACTCTAAAGAGCTCCGCCCTTCTCCTTCAGGCCACGCCCCTCCTCATGCTCATCAGTGTCTCAGCGATCGTCCAGTCCTTCCTGTCCGCTCTGTGATCGACTGCTTCAGCCTCTTCTGTGAGTGAACTGGTTTCTGTCAACAGGATTCAGAGGAACCGCTCAGGGATTATTGTGCCATGTGACCAAAGCAAGCCAACAGATAGGATGAGACATAACTTCCATTTTTAATGCCTTTATTATCTCTTTATAACAAAATGTCTAATCCCGATTCATTTACAGGGTGGTCTCAGATATTAAACCGGTCTCTGGTGATGACACTGATCACATTGTTATGAATAATAAACATGATGTATGAACCACACGCATAACGAGCATCAGATTCATGCTCAAACATTCATAGTTTTTATTTTAACGATATCAATGGTTTAAAGGACTTTAGAGTTTTTACAATTCCTCAATTATTGTAAATATTGTACAATTACTATTAATATCACATTATGTGACTGTTTGGCTTTTCTAGCAGGTGAACCATTAAAATGTTATATTCGTCAGGAAATTGTAAAATGTTTTTTTTCTCCAAATTGTGTGTTTTTAATATGAAATAAAGTTTTTTATCTTACATTGGAGAAGTTGTTGTTATTGTATGAAGCCTGTCAACTTTGAACTCAAACTCTTCATATCGCAGATTTAATTATTGCTAAAGTACACACATTCACCAGCAGGTGGCAGCATCGAGACAAACGCAGGAGAACGTGCACAACCACCTGTTTATTAAACAGTGTAAAGCATGTTTGTATTCATTTGATTATAAAGGATAAACAGCATACAGATGTACCTCCTCTGGTCATCACCAGCGAACAGAAATATGAATAAAATGGATTAATAAGCTTTAATAATATATGTTATAACACGTTACGTGGTTAAATCGAACCATGGAAGCAACAGCAACAAGTTTCAAGGGACAGAAAGGATGCAGGGGGTAAGGGAACAAGTCTACGTAAGAGTCCTTCTAGAGCGTCAAACTGTCCATCCAATCGTTTACGTAAAGGTACACACAAGCCTGAGTGGGTTTCATGAGGTGATTTTACAGAGGTTTAATTGAACATTTGCAAAGCATTATTACTGAGTAATTATGACAACACCAAGCCAAAAGTTCATAGCCAGAGGTCTCAGTCCATCAGTCCGTTTTTTGTATCTCTGAATCTAGCCATGTCTGGATGTCAAGAACATATCATCACATTCAGTTTGCATGGTTGCAACATAACGGAAGTGCATCTCGATCGTGTTCTGATAAGTGTTGGAGCTACGAGAAAATATCAATGTTGTAAAATATGATGATAACTTGTAAAAACACTTGCTCAGTTTATTTGAATGTGCGCTGTTGAAGCCACAACACAAACACTAGCTCATCCTCAGATGACTTCATGCTAATTGGTCGGAGGCAAATTCAAAGGTACAGGAGTGAAAGTAGAACATATGTAAATACTCATTTGAATATAGTTCTGTATGTACAGCAGTAAAAGCACACACACCAAACACATGCAAGTACTTCTATGTATCTAAGTACAGTGGCTGATCCAAGCTGACGTTGGGTTCTTCTGGATGGGTCACCGGTCCATCACAGGGCTCAGATAGAGACAGACAACTATTCACACTTACAGGCAATTAACAGTCCAAGTAAACTGTGCTGCATTTCTTTGGAGTGTAGGAGGAAGCCCTAGAACCCAGAGGGAATCCACACAGCCACGGGGAGAACGTGCTAATCCACCATAGAAAGACTCCCGGGACCAGGGTCCGAACCCAGGCCCCTCTTGCTTTGAGACTATAGTGCAGCCGCGACACCACAACCACAGGGCAGCACTTCTAAACATCTAGGCTTTTAAAAATCCTTGAAGAAAGAAAGGGTACTTCAGAAGCAAATGGTTCTGGAAAGAACCTCAAGCCTTCAGGAAGAACCTGTTAGAACCCTTATGTCACAGAGAGAGTAAACTATACCACACCAATGTAGTGGCGTACAGGTCTAAAGGACTAAGAGAGGGGAACAGGGTACTTCATAGCAACGGGTCTGTCCTTTGGTTCTCTCTACCATTGATGGAGATGAAGAAGAAGAGGAGGAAGAGGAGGAGAACCAGAGTGGGTTGAGTGGCTCTGGACTGAGGCTTTTATTCAAGGACTTTTATTGTGAAAGATTGGAGTAGATCTGGTCCGAGGCTTTTATTCGAGGGCTTTTATTGTGAAAGATTGGAGTGGATTTGGTCTGAGGCTTTTATTCGAGGGCTTTTATTGTGAAAGATTGTCATGGCTCTGGTCTGCTCCACCTGTTCCTCACAACCTGTTCCACTAATGTCTTTCTTAAAATGTCATATCGGCCTCGGATTGTTGTGCAAAGAGAACATCCTGTGGGAGCGGGTGCGTGGTCTTGACTCTGTGCTCGTTTGCTTCTGTCTGCTGCAGGCGCTGGAGATGAGCGAAGCTTCCCTGTGGAGGTGACTCTAAAGAGCTCCGCCCTTCTCCTTCAGGCCACGCCCTCCTCATGCTCATCAGTGTCTCAGCGATCGTCCAGTCCTTCCTGTCCGCTCTGTGATCGACTGCTTCAGCCTCTTCTGTGAGTGAACTGGTTTCTGTCAACAGGATTCAGAGGAACCGCTCAGGGATTATTGTGCCATGTGACCAAAGCAAGCCAACAGATAGGATGAGACATAACTTCCATTTTAATGCCTTTATTATCTCTTTATAACAAAATGTCTAATCGATTCATTTACAGGGTGGTCTCAGATATTAAACCGGTCTCTGGTGATGACACTGATCACATTGTTATGAATAATAAACATGATGTATGAACCACACGCATAACGAGCATCAGATTCATGCTCAAACATTCATAGTTTTTATTTTAACGATATCAATGGTTTAAAGGACTTTAGAGTTTTTACAATTCCTCAATTATTGTAAATATTGTACAATTAATATTAATATCACATTATGTGACTGTTTGGCTTTTCTAGCAGGTGAACCATTAAAATGTTATATTCGTCAGAAATTGTAAAATGTTTTTTCTCCAAATTGTGTGTTTTTAATATGAAATAAAGTTTTTATCTTACATTGGAGAAGTTGTTGTTATTGTATGAAGCCTGTCAACTTTGAACTCAAACTCTTCATATCGCAGATTTAATTATTGCTAAAGTACACACATTCACCAGCAGGTGGCAGCATCGAGACAAACGCAGGAGAACGTGCACAACCACCTGTTTATTAAACAGTGTAAAGCATGTTTGTATTCATTTGATTATAAAGGATAAACAGCATACAGATGTACCTCCTCTGGTCATCACCAGCGAACAGAAATATGAATAAAATGGATTAATAAGCTTTAATAATATATGTTATAACACGTTACGTGGTTAAATCGAACCATGGAAGCAACAGCAACAAGTTTCAAGGGACAGAAAGGATGCAGGGGGTAAGGGAACAAGTCTACGTAAGAGTCCTTCTAGAGCGTCAAACTGTCCATCCAATCGTCTACGTAAAGGTACACACAAGCCTGAGTGGGTTTCATGAGGTGATTTTACAGAGGTTTAATTGAACATTTGCAAAGCATTATTACTGAGTAATTATGACAACACCAAGCCAAAAGTTCATAGCCAGAGGTCTCAGTCCATCAGTCCGTTTTTTGTATCTCTGAATCTAGCCATGTCTGGATGTCAAGAACATATCATCACATTCAGTTTGCATGGTTGCAACATAACGGAAGTGCATCTCGATCGTGTTCTGATAAGTGTTGGAGCTACGAGAAAATATCAATGTTGTAAAATATGATGATAACTTGTAAAAAACACTTGCTCAGTTTATTTGAATGTGCGCTGTTGAAGCCACAACACAAACACTAGCTCATCCTCAGATGACTTCATGCTAATTGGTCGGAGGCAAATTCAAAGGTACAGGAGTGAAAGTAGAACATATGTAAATACTCATTTGAATATAGTTCTGTATGTACAGCAGTAAAAGCACACACACCAAACACATGCAAGTACTTCTATGTATCTAAGTACAGTGGCTGATCCAAGCTGACGTTGGGTTCTTCTGGATGGGTCACCGGTCCATCACAGGGCTCAGATAGAGACAGACAACTATTCACACTTACAGGCAATTAACAGTCCAAGTAAACTGTGCTGCATTTCTTTGGAGTGTAGGAGGAAGCCCTAGAACCCAGAGGGAATCCACACAGCCACGGGGAGAACGTGCTAATCCACCATAGAAAGACTCCCGGGACCAGGGTCCGAACCCAGGCCCCTCTTGCTTTGAGACTATAGTGCAGCCGCGACACCACAACCACAGGGCAGCACTTCTAAACATCTAGGCTTTTAAAAATCCTTGAAGAAAGAAAGGGTACTTCAGAAGCAAATGGTTCTGGAAAGAACCTCAAGCCTTCAGGAAGAACCTGTTAGAACCCTTATGTCACAGAGAGAGTAAACTATACCACACCAATGTAGTGGCGTACAGGTCTAAAGGACTAAGAGAGGGGAACAGGGTACTTCATAGCAACGGGTCTGTCCTTTGGTTCTCTCTACCATTGATGGAGATGAAGAAGAAGAGGAGGAAGAGGAGGAGAACCAGAGTGGGTTGAGTGGCTCTGGACTGAGGCTTTTATTCAAGGACTTTTATTGTGAAAGATTGGAGTAGATCTGGTCCGAGGCTTTTATTCGAGGGCTTTTATTGTGAAAGATTGGAGTGGATTTGGTCTGAGGCTTTTATTCGAGGGCTTTTATTGTGAAAGATTGTCATGGCTCTGGTCTGCTCCACCTGTTCCTCACAACCTGTTCCACTAATGTCTTTCTTAAAATGTCATATCGGCCTCGGATTGTTGTGCAAAGAGAACATCCTGTGGGAGCGGTTGTGCGTGGTCTTGACTCTGTGCTCGTTTGCTTCTGTCTGCTGCAGGCGCTGGAGATGAGCCGAAGCTTCCCTGTGGAGGTGACTCTAAAGAGCTCCGCCCTTCTCCTTCAGGCCACGCCCCTCCTCATGCTCATCAGTGTCTCAGCGATCGTCCAGTCCTTCCTGTCCGCTCTGTGATCGACTGCTTCAGCCTCTTCTGTGAGTGAACTGGTTTCTGTCAACAGGATTCAGAGGAACCGCTCAGGGATTATTGTGCCATGTGACCAAAGCAAGCCAACAGATAGGATGAGACATAACTTCCATTTTTAATGCCTTTATTATCTCTTTATAACAAAATGTCTAATCTCGATTCATTTACAGGGTGGTCTCAGATATTAAACCGGTCTCTGGTGATGACACTGATCACATTGTTATGAATAATAAACATGATGTATGAACCACACGCATAACGAGCATCAGATTCATGCTCAAACATTCATAGTTTTTATTTTAACGATATCAATGGTTTAAAGGACTTTAGAGTTTTCACAATTCCTCAATTATTGTAAATATTGTACAATTAATATTAATATCACATTATGTGACTGTTTGGCTTTTCTAGCAGGTGAACCATTAAAATGTTATATTCGTCAGGAAATTGTAAAATGTTTTTTTTCTCCAAATTGTGTGTTTTTAATATGAAATAAAGTTTTTTATCTTACATTGGAGAAGTTGTTGTTATTGTATGAAGCCTGTCAACTTTGAACTCAAACTCTTCATATCGCAGATTTAATTATTGCTAAAGTACACACATTCACCAGCAGGTGGCAGCATCGAGACAAACGCAGGAGAACGTGCACAACCACCTGTTTATTAAACAGTGTAAAGCATGTTTGTATTCATTTGATTATAAAGGATAAACAGCATACAGATGTACCTCCTCTGGTCATCACCAGCGAACAGAAATATGAATAAAATGGATTAATAAGCTTTAATAATATATGTTATAACACGTTACGTGGTTAAATCGAACCATGGAAGCAACAGCAACAAGTTTCAAGGGACAGAAAGGATGCAGGGGGTAAGGGAACAAGTCTACGTAAGAGTCCTTCTAGAGCGCCAAACTGTCCATCCAATCGCTCTACGTAAGGTACACACAAGCCTGAGTGGGTTTCATGAGGTGATTTTACAGAGGTTTAATTGAACATTTGCAAAGCATTATTACTGAGTAATTATGACAACACCAAGCCAAAAGTTCATAGCCAGAGGTCTCAGTCCATCAGTCCGTTTTTTGTATCTCTGAATCTAGCCATGTCTGGATGTCAAGAACATATCATCACATTCAGTTTGCATGGTTGCAACATAACGGAAGTGCATCTCGATCGTGTTCTGATAAGTGTTGGAGCTACGAGAAAATATCAATGTTGTAAAATATGATGATAACTTGTAAAAACACTTGCTCAGTTTATTTGAATGTGCGCTGTTGAAGCCACAACACAAACACTAGCTCATCCTCAGATGACTTCATGCTAATTGGTCGGAGGCAAATTCAAAGGTACAGGAGTGAAAGTAGAACATATGTAAATACTCATTTGAATATAGTTCTGTATGTACAGCAGTAAAAGCACACACACCAAACACATGCAAGTACTTCTATGTATCTAAGTACAGTGGCTGATCCAAGCTGACGTTGGGTTCTTCTGGATGGGTCACCGTCCATCACAGGGCTCAGATAGAGACAGACAACTATTCACACTTACAGGCAATTAACAGTCCAAGTAAACTGTGCTGCATTTCTTTGGAGTGTAGGAGGAAGCCCTAGAACCCAGAGGGAATCCACACAGCCACGGGGAGAACGTGCTAATCCACCATAGAAAGACTCCCGGGACCAGGGTCCGAACCCAGGCCCTCTTGCTTTGAGACTATAGTGCAGCCGCGACACCACAACCACAGGGCAGCACTTCTAAACATCTAGGCTTTTAAAAATCCTTGAAGAAAGAAAGGGTACTTCAGAAGCAAATGGTTCTGGAAAGAACCTCAAGCCTTCAGGAAGAACCTGTTAGAACCCTTATGTCACAGAGAGAGTAAACTATACCACACCAATGTAGTGGCGTACAGGTCTAAAGGACTAAGAGAGGGGAACAGGGTACTTCATAGCAACGGGTCTGTCCTTTGGTTCTCTCTACCATTGATGGAGATGAAGAAGAAGAGGAGGAAGAGGAGGAGAACCAGAGTGGGTTGAGTGGCTCTGGACTGAGGCTTTTATTCAAGGACTTTTATTGTGAAAGATTGGAGTAGATCTGGTCCGAGGCTTTTATTCGAGGGCTTTTATTGTGAAAGATTGGAGTGGATTTGGTCTGAGGCTTTTATTCGAGGGCTTTTATTGTGAAAGATTGTCATGGCTCTGGTCTGCTCCACCTGTTCCTCACAACCTGTTCCACTAATGTCTTTCTTAAAATGTCATATCGGCCTCGGATTGTTGTGCAAAGAGAACATCCTGTGGGAGCGGGTGTGGTCTTGACTCTGTGCTCGTTTGCTTCTGTCTGCTGCAGGCGCTGGAGATGAGCCAAGCTTCCCTGTGGAGGTGACTCTAAAGAGCTCCGCCCTTCTCCTTCAGGCCACGCCCCTCCTCATGCTCATCAGTGTCTCAGCGATCGTCCAGTCCTTCCTGTCCGCTCTGTGATCGACTGCTTCAGCCTCTTCTGTGAGTGAACTGGTTTCTGTCAACAGGATTCAGAGGAACCGCTCAGGGATTATTGTGCCATGTGACCAAAGCAAGCCAACAGATAGGATGAGACATAACTTCCATTTTTAATGCCTTTATTATCTCTTTATAACAAAATGTCTAATCGATTCATTTACAGGGTGGTCTCAGATATTAAACCGGTCTCTGGTGATGACACTGATCACATTGTTATGAATAATAAACATGATGTATGAACCACACGCATAACGAGCATCAGATTCATGCTCAAACATTCATAGTTTTTATTTTAACGATATCAATGGTTTAAAGGACTTTAGAGTTTTCACAATTCCTCAATTATTGTAAATATTGTACAATTAATATTAATATCACATTATGTGACTGTTTGGCTTTTCTAGCAGGTGAACCATTAAAATGTTATATTCGTCAGAAATTGTAAAATGTTTTTTTTCTCCAAATTGTGTGTTTTTAATATGAAATAAAGTTTTTTATCTTACATTGGAGAAGTTGTTGTTATTGTATGAAGCCTGTCAACTTTGAACTCAAACTCTTCATATCGCAGATTTAATTATTGCTAAAGTACACACATTCACCAGCAGGTGGCAGCATCGAGACAAACGCAGGAGAACGTGCACAACCACCTGTTTATTAAACAGTGTAAAGCATGTTTGTATTCATTTGATTATAAAGGATAAACAGCATACAGATGTACCTCCTCTGGTCATCACCAGCGAACAGAAATATGAATAAAATGGATTAATAAGCTTTAATAATATATGTTATAACACGTTACGTGGTTAAATCGAACCATGGAAGCAACAGCAACAAGTTTCAAGGGACAGAAAGGATGCAGGGGGTAAGGGAACAAGTCTACGTAAGAGTCCTTCTAGAGCGTCAAACTGTCCATCCAATCGTCTACGTAAAGGTACACACAAGCCTGAGTGGGTTTCATGAGGTGATTTTACAGAGGTTTAATTGAACATTTGCAAAGCATTATTACTGAGTAATTATGACAACACCAAGCCAAAAGTTCATAGCCAGAGGTCTCAGTCCATCAGTCCGTTTTTTGTATCTCTGAATCTAGCCATGTCTGGATGTCAAGAACATATCATCACATTCAGTTTGCATGGTTGCAACATAACGGAAGTGCATCTCGATCGTGTTCTGATAAGTGTTGGAGCTACGAGAAAATATCAATGTTGTAAAATATGATGATAACTTGTAAAAACACTTGCTCAGTTTATTTGAATGTGCGCTGTTGAAGCCACAACACAAACACTAGCTCATCCTCAGATGACTTCATGCTAATTGGTCGGAGGCAAATTCAAAGGTACAGGAGTGAAAGTAGAACATATGTAAATACTCATTTGAATATAGTTCTGTATGTACAGCAGTAAAAGCACACACACCAAACACATGCAAGTACTTCTATGTATCTAAGTACAGTGGCTGATCCAAGCTGACGTTGGGTTCTTCTGGATGGGTCACCGGTCCATCACAGGGCTCAGATAGAGACAGACAACTATTCACACTTACAGGCAATTAACAGTCCAAGTAAACTGTGCTGCATTTCTTTGGAGTGTAGGAGGAAGCCCTAGAACCCAGAGGGAATCCACACAGCCACGGGGAGAACGTGCTAATCCACCATAGAAAGACTCCCGGGACCAGGGTCCGAACCCAGGCCCCTCTTGCTTTGAGACTATAGTGCAGCCGCGACACCACAACCACAGGGCAGCACTTCTAAACATCTAGGCTTTTAAAAATCCTTGAAGAAAGAAAGGGTACTTCAGAAGCAAATGGTTCTGGAAAGAACCTCAAGCCTTCAGGAAGAACCTGTTAGAACCCTTATGTCACAGAGAGAGTAAACTATACCACACCAATGTAGTGGCGTACAGGTCTAAAGGACTAAGAGAGGGGAACAGGGTACTTCATAGCAACGGGTCTGTCCTTTGGTTCTCTCTACCATTGATGGAGATGAAGAAGAAGAGGAGGAAGAGGAGGAGAACCAGAGTGGGTTGAGTGGCTCTGGACTGAGGCTTTTATTCAAGGACTTTTATTGTGAAAGATTGGAGTAGATCTGGTCCGAGGCTTTTATTCGAGGGCTTTTATTGTGAAAGATTGGAGTGGATTTGGTCTGAGGCTTTTATTCGAGGGCTTTTATTGTGAAAGATTGTCATGGCTCTGGTCTGCTCCACCTGTTCCTCACAACCTGTTCCACTAATGTCTTTCTTAAAATGTCATATCGGCCTCGGATTGTTGTGCAAAGAGAACATCCTGTGGGAGCGGTTGTGCGTGGTCTTGACTCTGTGCTCGTTTGCTTCTGTCTGCTGCAGGCGCTGGAGATGAGCCGAAGCTTCCCTGTGGAGGTGACTCTAAAGAGCTCCGCCCTTCTCCTTCAGGCCACGCCCCTCCTCATGCTCATCAGTGTCTCAGCGATCGTCCAGTCCTTCCTGTCCGCTCTGTGATCGACTGCTTCAGCCTCTTCTGTGAGTGAACTGGTTTCTGTCAACAGGATTCAGAGGAACCGCTCAGGGATTATTGTGCCATGTGACCAAAGCAAGCCAACAGATAGGATGAGACATAACTTCCATTTTTAATGCCTTTATTATCTCTTTATAACAAAATGTCTAATCCCGATTCATTTACAGGGTGGTCTCAGATATTAAACCGGTCTCTGGTGATGACACTGATCACATTGTTATGAATAATAAACATGATGTATGAACCACACGCATAACGAGCATCAGATTCATGCTCAAACATTCATAGTTTTTATTTTAACGATATCAATGGTTTAAAGGACTTTAGAGTTTTCACAATTCCTCAATTATTGTAAATATTGTACAATTAATATTAATATCACATTATGTGACTGTTTGGCTTTTCTAGCAGGTGAACCATTAAAATGTTATATTCGTCAGGAAATTGTAAAATGTTTTTTTTCTCCAAATTGTGTGTTTTTAATATGAAATAAAGTTTTTTATCTTACATTGGAGAAGTTGTTGTTATTGTATGAAGCCTGTCAACTTTGAACTCAAACTCTTCATATCGCAGATTTAATTATTGCTAAAGTACACACATTCACCAGCAGGTGGCAGCATCGAGACAAACGCAGGAGAACGTGCACAACCACCTGTTTATTAAACAGTGTAAAGCATGTTTGTATTCATTTGATTATAAAGGATAAACAGCATACAGATGTACCTCCTCTGGTCATCACCAGCGAACAGAAATATGAATAAAATGGATTAATAAGCTTTAATAATATATGTTATAACACGTTACGTGGTTAAATCGAACCATGGAAGCAACAGCAACAAGTTTCAAGGGACAGAAAGGATGCAGGGGGTAAGGGAACAAGTCTACGTAAGAGTCCTTCTAGAGCGTCAAACTGTCCATCCAATCGTCTACGTAATGTTAAGATCTAAGTGTTATGGAGGACCCAAACGCACGCAAGACAGCAGTTTCAAAAATCAAACAGGATTTATTTTCCCGATGCTCAAAAACAAAACAAACAAACAAATTGTAGAACGGAAAGTCTCACTCCAGAGTCGGAGGGCAACTCGACCGCTCTCTGTCGATCCGGCGTCGGGAGGGCAACTCAACCGAGCCCGTGCGCTGCTAATAGGAAACACAAGGATTACTGATAGGAAACACCAGGATTTCTCAGACTCATACTACCCGAACGACCTGACAGCGCACCAGAGGAAACACAGTCCCTATAACCACCTCTGGTGATTGAACGAACGCGTCTCAGCTGGTGACACGGAAGCGGGCGTGGCAGTGGGCAGAACCCGGGGGCGGAACCTGTAAACAGACAACACAACACAGACGGAAGGGAGACAATACCGGGGAACACACACTAGGGACAGACAGGGAATCTAACAGTACCCCCCCTCAACGGGAGCCTCTTGGCGAACCACCAGGTCTAACGGGGTTCCGCCGATGGTAGGCAGTAATGAGACCCGGATCCATGATTCGGGAACGGGGCACCCAGCACCGCTCCTCTGGTCCATACCCCTCCCAGTCAACCAGGTACTGATAGCCCCTACCACGGCGACGGACATCCAGAAGGCGATTGACCGTGTAGACGGGGCCCCCGTCGATGAGCCGGGGGGGTGGAGGGGGTTCTGGGGGAGGGTTAAGGGGGCTAGAGACAACGGGTTTGAGGAGGAAACATGAAATACCGGTGAATTCTCATGGACCGTGGCAACTGAAGTTTCACAGAGACAGGGTTAATAATGGAGATGATGGGAAAAGGGCCGACATATCTGGGGAAAGCTTGCACTCGGTGCGAAGGGGAATGTCCTTGGCTGAGAGCCAAACCGATTGCCCGATCTGGTAGGTTGGGGCTGGAACTCTACGTCGATCCGCTATCCTCTTATTTTGCTCTGCTGTGCGGAGCAGGCGTCGAGCAACTCCCCATGCGCCTACAACGACGGGCATTGCTCAAAACTGATGGTACTGCAACCTCGACCTCCTGGCTAGGGAACAAGGGGGGCTGATAACCTAAGGAGGCCTCAAAAGGGGATAGCCCGGTGGCGGTGGAGGAGTGGGAATTATGAGCGTACTCGACCCAAGGGAGATGACGGCTCCATTTGGCGGGACTGGTGGCGACCACGCACCTAAGGATGGCCTCGAGCTCTTGATTCATCCTCTCGGTCTGGCCATTCGATTGGGGGTGGAAACCCGAAGAGAGACTGGCCGTGGCGCCGAGGGTGTGGCAGAATGCTTTCCACAGTTGGGACGAAAATTGCGGTCCGCGGTCCGAAACTATATCCGCTGGGATGCCATGAAGTCTGACTACATGCTGGACCAGCAAGTCTGCAGTCTCGCGGGCAGAGGGTAGCTTGGGCAGGGGAATGAAATGAGCTGCCTTCGAAAAACGATCCACCACTGTCAGGATGACCGTGTTCCCGTCCGATGAGGGGAAACCCGTAACAAAATCCACCGCGATATGAGACCACGGTCGTTTAGGCACAGGAAGTGGTAGTAGTAACCCCACGGGGGGTCGATGTGAAGACTTGTTGCGGGCGCACGTCGTGCAGGCCAGCACATACGCACGAGCGTCCCCCTCGAGAGATGGCCACCAAAATGAACGGCGGAGCCAGCTGATCATCCGACGGATGCCGGGGTGACCGGAGAGACGGGACTCGTGAGCCCATCGCAGTACTTGGGACCGGACAGCCAGAGGAACAAACAGGCGATTCAGGGGGCCCCCCCCGGGGTCAGGCTGAGTGTGCTGGGCCTCGCGTACCACCCTCTCGATATCCCAGGTGACCGCACCAAGCATGCATGAGGCGGGTAAGATGACTTCAGGAGTGGACTCCTCCTCCAGGGCAAACTGACGGGAGAGTGCGTCCGGCTTGGTGTTCTTGTGCCCTGGCCTGAAGGTGATAGTGAAATTAAAACGGTGAAGAACAACGCCCAGCGGCCTGGCGGGAATTGAGGCGTCTCGCCGAATGGATATACTCCAGGTTCCGTGGTCGGTCCAGACTATGAAGGGGAGCACCGATCCCTCCAGCCAGTGCCTCCACCTCCAAGGCCAACTTGACCGCCAACAGTTCACGATTGCCCACATCATAATTCCTCTCCGCCTGGGACAGTCTACGGAAAAAAAAAGCACAGGGATGGAGCTTGGAATCAGAAACTGAACGCTGGGAAAGAACAGCGCCGACTCGTGTCCGAAGCATCCACCTCAACGACGAACTGGCGAGTCTCGTCAGGGTGGACAAGGATCGGGCCGAGACGAACCGCCTTGAGACCACGAAAAGCCCTGTCGGCCTCTGGGGTCCATGAAAAGGCACCTTGGAGGAGGTGAGTCGTGTCAATGGTTCTGCCGCTCGCTGTAGTCCCGGATGAACCGACGGTAAAAATTAGCGAACCCCAGAAACTGCTGGAGCTTCTTCCTGGAGGCAGGCACTGGCCAATCCGTTACTGCCTTGACCTTCGCAGGGTCCTTCCTCACTTGACCCTCCTCAATGAAGATTCCCAGGAACTGTACAGAAGTGACATGGAACTCACATTTCTCTGCCTTAACGAAGAGCTGATTCTCCAACAGTCGTTGCAGGACCAGGCGGACATGGTTAGTGTGCTCCTGGGGATTCGGGGAGAAAATGAGAATGTCGTCAATGTAAACAAACACAAAACGGTTAAGGAAATCGCGGAGAACGTCGTTCACCAGGGTCTGGAACACGGCAGGGGCGTTAGTCAATCCGAACGGCATCACCAGATATTCAAAGTGTCCAAGGGGCGTATTAAAAGCCGTCTTCCACTCATCACCCTCACGAATTCGGACCAGGTGATACGCGTTGCGGAGGTCCAGCTTAGTGAAAACCTTGGCACCTGCTAAGGACTCACAAACAGAGGAGATTAGTGGTAAAGGATATTTATTCTTGATGGTGATCTGATTCAGACCTCTGTAATCAATGCAGGGACGAAGGCTCTTATCCTTCTTGGAGACAAAAAAGAAACCCGCTCCTACAGGTGAAGATGAAGGGCGTATGATCCCTGCGGCGACTGACTCAGTAATGTATCTCCATAG
Organism: Liparis tanakae; assembly: GCA_036178185.1. Classification (NCBI taxonomy): domain Eukaryota; kingdom Metazoa; phylum Chordata; class Actinopteri; order Perciformes; family Liparidae; genus Liparis; species Liparis tanakae. The sequence continues at coordinate 2,174,219 of CM070097.1, forward strand.
ACTCACGTTCTGGCCGGGAGAGATTATATAGCCGGCTAGTGGGAAGTGGAGCACCCGGGAGCAGGTCAATGGCACAATCATAGGGACGATGGGGGGGAAGTGAAAGGGCCCGGTCCTTGCTGAAAACCTCTCCCAAATCTGCATATACTCGGGGCACTGCTGTGACTGCTGAAACGGTGTCCGGACTGCTGGGGGAAGGAACCTGACAAGGCACAGCAGCTCTGAGACAGCGAGAGTGACAGGCGGCACTCCAGCCGGTGATCCTGCCCCGAGCCCAGTCGATCTGAGGATTATGGTCTCTCAGCCAGGGAAGACCCAGGACCAAAGGTGTCAGGGGAGACGGAAACACGCAGAAACGGGTTGTCTCACTGTGATTGCCGGACACGTGCAGGGTAATTGGCAGAGTCCAGTGGCTAATCTCTGCCAGTGAACTGCCATCCAGTGTGTTCACCAGCAAAGTTCTCCCTAGTGCCTAAATGGGAATCCCTGGCTTTTAATAAACCCGGTGTCCAAAAAATTCTGTTCAGCCCCAGAGTCAATGAGGGCCGACAGGTGCACTGGCCCAGATGACAAATGCAGGGTGGCAGGAAACAGTGCTTGAGACCCAGAATGGGGAGTTCTCCTGGAGTTATCGCTCGCCAGCACCCCCACTCTTACTGGCGAGCTCTCTTTTGGCCGGCGCAAGCAAACAGCCATGCGATGGCCCGACTCCCCAGTACAGACAGCATCCCGTACGGAACGTCTCTCTCTCCTCTGGAGAGAGATGGATACGCCTAGCTGCATCGGCACCTCCGGATCCAAGAGGAGGTGCTGAAGAGGTAGAACGTAAGCGTGCCTGGCTGTACGGATTGAGCTGGCTCGGGGGCTGAGGACTGGGAGCGGAAACAAATTGAAGCACCGGATTGGGAGACCCGTGACTCCTCTCCCGACGGCGTTCCCGAACACGGTTATCCAACCTGATTGTGAGGGTGATGAGCTCCTCGAACGAGTCAGGCTCCTCCCGGACGGCCAGTTCATCCCTCAGAAGATCTGACAGACTGCAGCGATATATTCCTTTCAGCGCCTCACTGTCCCAGCCTGACTCTGTGGCCAGAATCTGGAACTCAACGGAATACTCCGCTACACTGGAGGAACCCTGGCGAAGACTGAGCAGTCGCTGAACAACGTCCCGGGTGTAGACCGGGTGGTCGAATAACCTCCTGAACTCCTCCATGAAGCGCTCGAGGAGACCCCAGCTGAGCGTCTTTGGAGCCATGCCTCAGCCCAGACCAGCGCCCTGTCGCGAAAGCAACGCCACTGTATACGCCACCTTTGCATTGTCCGAGGCGTACATGCGGGGCTGCTGACCGAAAACAAATCCACACTGGAGCATGAACCCTCTGCAACCCTCGGACGATCCACCATAGGGCACAGGTGCAGGAACAAAAGAGTCAGAGGTGCTGGACGATCCACCATAGGGCACAGGTGCAGGAACAAAAGAGTCAGAGGTGCTGGGCGACTCCCCGTCATCCGGGACTGGCTCCGCTCGAGGTGCATGGCGCAACGTGAGCTCCCGCAACATGCCTCCAATCTCCGCCATCTGGGTCCCGAAAGCATGCTGAGAGTTCAGTAGATCCCCCAGTACCTGCTGGTGTTGGCCGAGGAGGACACCTTGAGAGCTAACCGCTCGGTGAATCTGCTCCGCAGAAAGTGAAGCTGCTGCTGCGGCTGGGTCCGTCATCATGGTCAGGTCGTTCTGTTAAGATCTAAGTGTTATGGAGGACCCAAACGCACGCAAGACAGCAGTTTCAAAAATCAAACAGGATTTATTTTCCCGATGCTCAAAAACAAAACAAACAAACAAATTGTAGAACGGAAAGTCTCACTCCAGAGTCGGGAGGGCAACTCGACCGCTCTCTGTCGATCCGGCGTCGGGAGGGCAACTCAACCGAGCCCGTGCGCTGCTAATAGGAAACACAAGGATTACTGATAGGAAACACCAGGATTTCTCAGACTCATACTACCCGAACGACCTGACAGCGCACCAGAGGAAACACAGTCCCTATAACCACCTCTGGTGATTGAACAAACGTCTCAGCTGGTGACACGGAAGCGGGCGTGGCAGTGGGCAGAACCCGGGGGCGGAACCTGTAAACAGACAACACAACACAGACGGAAGGGAGACAATACCGGGGAACACACACTAGGGACAGACAGGGAATCTAACACGTAAAGGTACACACAAGCCTGAGTGGGTTTCATGAGGTGATTTTACAGAGGTTTAATTGAACATTTGCAAAGCATTATTACTGAGTAATTATGACAACACCAAGCCAAAAGTTCATAGCCAGAGGTCTCAGTCCATCAGTCCGTTTTTTGTATCTCTGAATCTAGCCATGTCTGGATGTCAAGAACATATCATCACATTCAGTTTGCATGGTTGCAACATAACGGAAGTGCATCTCGATCGTGTTCTGATAAGTGTTGGAGCTACGAGAAAATATCAATGTTGTAAAATATGATGATAACTTGTAAAAAACACTTGCTCAGTTTATTTGAATGTGCGCTGTTGAAGCCACAACACAAACACTAGCTCATCCTCAGATGACTTCATGCTAATTGGTCGGAGGCAAATTCAAAGGTACAGGAGTGAAAGTAGAACATATGTAAATACTCATTTGAATATAGTTCTGTATGTACAGCAGTAAAATCACACACACCAAACACATGCAAGTACTTCTATGTATCTAAGTACAGTGGCTGATCCAAGCTGACGTTGGGTTCTTCTGGATGGGTCACCGGTCCATCACAGGGCTCAGATAGAGACAGACAACTATTCACACTTACAGGCAATTAACAGTCCAAGTAAACTGTGCTGCATTTCTTTGGAGTGTAGGAGGAAGCCCTAGAACCCAGAGGGAATCCACACAGCCACGGGGAGAACGTGCTAATCCACCATAGAAAGACTCCCGGGACCAGGGTCCGAACCCAGGCCCCTCTTGCTTTGAGACTATAGTGCAGCCGCGACACCACAACCACAGGGCAGCACTTCTAAACATCTAGGCTTTTAAAAATCCTTGAAGAAAGAAAGGGTACTTCAGAAGCAAATGGTTCTGGAAAGAACCTCAAGCCTTCAGGAAGAACCTGTTAGAACCCTTATGTCACAGAGAGAGTAAACTATACCACACCAATGTAGTGGCGTACAGGTCTAAAGGACTAAGAGAGGGGAACAGGGTACTTCATAGCAACGGGTCTGTCCTTTGGTTCTCTCTACCATTGATGGAGATGAAGAAGAAGAGGAGGAAGAGGAGGAGAACCAGAGTGGGTTGAAAGAACATTACAGCTCATCTCTTCTCTTCTTGGTCTCCTTCTCTTCCTTGTGGAAGACTTTTCCATCCGACTGCTTCCTCCAGCTCAGTTTGATGTTGTCGTCCAGCCCCTGGTCCTTCAGCTTCTGTTTGAGCTGAACCATGGAGAGAAGGACTCTTCACTAGACTTGTTCCCTTACCTCCTGCATCCTTTCTGTCCTCATGTGAAGCTCTAGAAGGACTCTTCACTAGACCTGTTCCCTTACTCCCTGCATCCTTTCTGTCCTCACGTGAAGCTCTAGAAGGACTCTTCACTAGACTTGTTCCCTTACCTCCTGCATTCCTTCTGTCCTCACATGAAGCTCTAGAATAATTCTTCCCTAGACTTGTTCCCTTACCTCCTGCATCCTTTATAGCACCTCTACATTGTTCGTAGTAGTCCACTACATCTCTAGTATCACCTGTTCTGTTAATGAGAGGAAGATGTACCTTCTTCAAGAGGTCCTCCGTCACCACGGGGTCGTTCAGATCCAGAGAGGAGCTGCTCTTCTCCAGCCTCACCTTCACCACTCGCTTTGAAACAGGAACAATGTCTAAAAAACAAACATCAGTCACGACATGTATGGTTCATAATAATCAACATTGTTTGAATAGTAAAAAGAGAAAGCTATGGTCATTTTTTATGTTTTTGGATATATTTCCGATATTTTTTTAATCTGAAAATGAATTAAACATATAAAAAGTCCACTTTCAGAGCCTGATTCATTGACAGCTCACCAATGTAGCAGATGAACGCTGACTTGACGTTACAGTCCAGGGGCTCCCACAGTCCATCGGCACTGAAGTCTGCTGCCACACAAGTCTTAGTGGAACCAGGAACAGGCCCTATAGATTTCCAGTTCCTAAATGAGGAGTCACTTCCATCGGACCACTTCCATCCATCTCTGTAAAGGCCGATCCAGGCTACTGTGTTGTAGGGAAGTAATGCGTAGACTATCTGGTTCTCCTCCATGGTCCTCACACTGGCCAGGTCTGTGTGGTGTTCTCTGCAGTAGCTCTGGGCCTCAGCCCACGTCATCATAATGTCAATGAAGACAAATGTGTTTGGCCCTGAAGGTAAACCAGAGGGAAGTGCTGAGTAGAGGAACCACGACAGAGCACACGATGAGACCAGTTTATTGTTGCTGAACGAATCTCAGCATGAAGGTGGAATCCACACGGAGCTGTGTGCATATGAACATGCAGGCGGCCATTGAGTCCCACATTCATAAAGACATCAGAGTTACTGTCCCTCCAACAGAACACACCATCTGAATGAGCACACTCATGGCAATACTCATGGTAATACTCATGGTATTACTCATGGTAATACCCATGGTATTACTTATAGTAATAATCATGGTAATACTCAGGTATACTCATGGTAATACTCATGGTAATACTCATGGTAATACTCATGGTAATACCCATGGTGTTATTCATGCTCCAGAACCAACACTGCCACTTTAGTCCACAAGGGGCGCCACAACCAACACTACCACTTTAGTCCACAGGGGGGCAGCAGAACTAACACTACATGGAAGTTCCCGGTAGTAGCTTTGATATTCTCACCTCTGACATCAATGCAGATTGATTTCAAGGGCTTGTCACATAAGTAGTCGCCCCATGTCGTATGTATATACATAAATGTGCAGTTTTCTTCTTGTAAACCGTTGTTGGGTTGTCCAGACCTCCAAAGTCTGAACTCTGTCTCCTCGGGTTTATCGAAGCTTGCGTTGGACAGTGACCACCTCCACCTCCAGATGTCCACGTACAGTCCTATCCACGCTCGCTGAAAACAATACGTCATTGTGATATAAAGAAATACACTTTCAAATATTTCTACTTTCCATTTACATTTCTTGAGTCTGACGATCAGTCTGAACTACAAAACCTTTGGAGGAAAGGTTCCAAGTTATTTCCAGTCTGTCTTCAACAATATTATGTAACATCATTATAACAGTATATTAAATATGCTAATATGAACATTAAAACAGGTTTTATTTCTGTCATCACTCTGTTCGTAGTAGAATAAACGTATCACAGCGTGGTGATGGATGAGCTAAGGGCTAGACGCTAACGTTGATATGATTGGTTTGTAAAATCTTAATCTGTAAAGTGACTCTATTAAATAAAAGTCCCTCTGAACTGAAAGATAGATAAACATTGAACTAAAGTACTCCAGTCAAGTACAAGTACACACGGATGTCCAGTTCATCTGAATGTAATAGTTCAGGCTTCCTGTCACCGAGTCACGAAACTCACCGAGGGCATCGGTCTCTTCAGGGTCTTCAGGGTCTCCAGGTCCTCCAGGTCTCGGATGTGGGCCAGGTCGTGGTAGTTCTCTCTGCAGTGACTCTGTGCTTCAGCCATGGTCTTCAGCTCGTCAACAACGTGGTAACGGCGTACAGTAGCGGGGGAGGGGGAGCTCAGCGCTGTGGACACACGGCATGTGGACACACGGCATGTGGACCTGTGATTGTCTAGATATTTTTTTAAATGACCGTGAAGCCCGGGGCAACACATGTACATGAAAGTAAAACATAAGAAAGAAGTGGAAGTGAGAGGAATGTCACAGGGACAAATTATGAAACAGTATTACAATAATTTAGAAGATGGGAATAGAATATAAGATATTAAAGTCTTGCCTGACACAACGACGACGCTCAGAAGAAGTTTGTCCATCCTCCTCTCCTCTCTGGTCCTCTCTGGTCCTCTCTGGTCTCTCCGGTCCTCTCTGGTCTCTCCGGTCCTCTCTGGTCCTCTCTGGTCTCTCTGGTCTCTCTGGTCTCTCGTCTCCTCTCTGGTCCTCTCCAGTCCTCTCCGGTCCTCTCCAGTCCTCTCTGGTCTCTCTGGTCTCTCTGGTCCTCTCCAGTCCTCTTTGGTCTCTCTGGTTCTCTCTGGTCTCTCTGGTCTCTCTGGTCCTCTCCGGTCCTCTCCAGTCCTCTTTGATCTCTCTGGTACATCCCATGCAAAGTTCTAAAATAATCATTTGCCTGTCGGACTTTAGTGTAATTTCACTAACAAAGACCAGACGAGGAGTGATATGGCTTTAAAATGGTCACTATGCGAAGGTTTCTTCCCTTTGTTCCCCCTGAAGGGTTATTTGGGAGTTTTTCCTGGTCCAATGTGAGGTTTTGGGGCAGGGATGTCTATGTGTACAGATTGTAAAGCACTCTGAGACAAATTTGTAATTTGTGAAACTGGCCTATACAAATAAACTGAATTGAATTGAATTGAATTGTGTGTGTGTGTGTGGCAGGCACGTGCACAGGTAGAGCCCTAGTGGTGCTCAAGCTCCGCCCCTTTTGCCCTGGATGAGTAAAGTGCCCTTTTTTCAGGAGGCACTTTTCTTTTTCATTCATCAGTGTTTAAGAATAAAAGTTACTTTCGCTATCATCAACTCCCCCCAAATGGGTTTTGATATTTGACGGGGTATTTATTTGAGTTCTTGTGAGACTTTCGCCCCGACGTGCTCCGCGCCGCTCACGAGCCCCCGGTTTTGTACTTTTGGTAAAGAAGCCAAGTAGATGCATTGTGGAAGAAAATCAAATTGGATGCTGAGGCTTAGTGGGTAGAAGTGTGTGTCTGTTGGACACAAGGTCATAGGTTCATGCCCCAGCAGCGGCAAAAATAACTTGATGTAAAAATGATGTATTTCTTTTCAGAGGGGAGCGCACTGAATGGCTTCCTAGGCGGCCGCCTAGACCGCCTGAAGGAAAAACCGCCCCTGGTTCAAAGGGCCACATGTGCAGGCCTTAGTTTGAGGACCACTGCTCTTGGCTGTTGATGTCTATCAATATCACTCATTTTGAAAATGACGTAAGAGGACAATATGGATCCGAATCAGACCGGCGAGGAGGGCGATACGTGGCTAGCGCGACGACCCATTAGCCAATCAGAACGCTTGTACTGTTGTTGCTATATAATAATTCATCTTTATTCAAGGAAGTGTAAGCTAGCGGTCTGATGCTGCCCAGAGGAAACGCAGGTCATATTGCTGCTTATGCTTTAACTCTGTCAGAATCTTCTTTTGGCATGTGCCCTTTCTTTGGGGTTTGAGCACCTGCCCCCCAAATTGTCTGTGCACGTGCCTGGTGTGTGGCTTACTTAACAGAGTGGTGTGGAAGATGAAACGTATTCAAATGTGTGCGTCCACAAAATATAAAGAAAAGTGTTTTAAAATTGTGCAGTTTTATTATTAGGCTTAAATTACAACTGCAATAATGAATTAGAGCCCCCACACACCTATGTTCCCTAACACGAGGTACAACAACGCCAGACAGGTCGACACGGCGACCTTGTGGTAACCGGTAGAGAGGAGGCTGCAGAGCGAGGGCCGGACGCTCCGGATAACAATAACGTCAGCAGGAACCTCCACATTCCTTAATGTAACCGGCTTGAACTGCGACAGAGGTCACACTGAGGTCACACTGAGGGACGAGAACAATGTAATGAGGCAGTGGACGGAGGCGGCGCATGTATCGAGTGTGATGCATAAATAATATGTGAATGTGTTTGTTCGGGAGTTGGGAAAGACAGATGTGGAGGAGGTTGTTGTCTTTAATAACCCAGCTCGGGGTTGTTTGTGAAACTGGAGGGGTCCACTGGAGCCAGGAGGGGTCCAATAGAGCCAGGAGGGGTCAGATGGAGACATGAGGGGTCCAATGGAGACATGAGGGGTCAGATGGAGCCATGAGGGGTCCAATAGAGCCAGGAGGGGCCCACTGGATCCAGGCCTGAGCGAGGCTGCCTTTGATCTCTCACAGACGTCACCAGTTCTTCACCCAGCGTTTCGTTGGTTTGACCCCTCCTGGCTGGCTCGCCAAATGTAGTCGCTGTACATTTGACAGCTTAAACATTTTTACGCCAAACGGACTGGCAGTGATTCTGACGTGTGGGGAAGACTCTTTGACCTTTGAGTTTGACCTTTCAAGGGAGACCAGAACCCTGCGGCACTCCAAATGGTACAAGAACAGCTTTCACTGGACTCGGTGTGCCTCGGAGAGACGTGTTAGGAAACAGGAAGAACAGGAATGGGTTAAAAGAAGAGCTCATAGCCCATGATTACACGTTGTAGTTCACTTCCTCGTCTGGTAGAAAAGTCACCACTTCATCATATTCAATCACAACAAAACCACACATGTTGTTCTCCAGTAGATATTTTTATTTAGACGAAGATGCGTGGTCTACCTCCTCCTCCTCACTCAGTGTACCCGTCTGTTGCTACTGAAAAGTAAATCTTAGATATAATCCAGTGTCTGAAGTGAGCCATAAATACATCACTATTAAACAATAACAATTATATATAGCACTTTAAACCACAATATCCCCACATTTACAAACTTAACTTGGTTCAACTGACTTAATATTACAGAGGAATAGTTCATTCTGTCACCGGCAAACAAATGGTGCAATCTCTGTTTACATTTCCTTAAAATGACGAACCTGAGTAGGTTTGTTTCCTCTGAGCATTCCCACGTTATTCTGTGACACTGAACAGCTCGTAGATCTCGCCATCTCTCCTCGTTTAAAAGATGTTGCTACAAAAGTCTGTTGTTGTAATACACATGTGGGCCACTAGAGTGTTGCAGTGCAACACCCTTGTGACTCCACATTAATCACCGAGCATTTTAAACTCTTTTCGGAGCATTGCAGCCTCTAGTGGCCAATACCGGTATTACAACCACACTTTCTCAACCTGTTCTGAGGTCATTAACGCAGGAAAGGAAACTACTTCGATGGAAACGAAGTTCACACAGAACAATCAAGCAGACTTTTCAAAGATGTTGTGTTGGTAATCTCCATTCATTCCAACACTATACAGTAAACATGTCTTCTGTCTCATAACCAGTAGTGCTGGTCCGTCTGCCCGTCACATCCAGACATCGACAAGCAAACAGGAAATGTCTTTTGTTAGTGAGAAAGAT
>CM070097.1:2185974-2203474 GCA_036178185.1 Liparis tanakae
GAGAGGAAGAAGAATGAGGAGAAGGAGAAGAAGAAGAAGAAGGAGAAGAAGAAGAAGAAGAAGAAGAAGAAGAAGAAGAAGAAGGAGAAGGAGGAGAAGAAGAAGGAGAAGAAGAAGAAGAAGAAGAAGAAGAAGAAGAAGAAGAAGAAGAAGAAGAAGAAGAAGGAGAAGGAGGAGAAGAAGAAGGAGAAGAAGAAGAAGAAGAAGAAGAAGAAGAGGAGGAGGCTGACCTTGATCATGTGGGCCACGTAGCTCTCGGGCCCTGTGTAGTCCGTCTGGTTCTTCTCCCTCACCAACACGATGAAGTACAGGTAGTTCCAGATGTTGTGCTCCAGCTTGATGTGCTCCTCGAAGGACACCGTCTTGTTGTCGAACTTGTCTCTCTCCAGGCCTGAGGGGGCGGAGCATGAGGGGGGGGCTCCACCCTCCATATGCCACCCCTCCACTCCTCCACCCTCCCTCCTCCCTATTATCATCCTCCCCTCCTCCAGCCGTCCCCTCCTCCAACCGTCCTCTCCTCCACCTGTCCTCTCCTCCACCCGTCTTCTCCTCCACCCCTCCTCTCCTCCACCCCTCCTCTCCTCCACCCGTCCCCTCCTCCACCCGTCCTCTCACCACAGATGAAGCAGGTGGTCTTCAGCACTTCTTCTTTCTTCTGCTTTTCGCTCCTCAGGTCGGCGAACGTGTCGATGATGACGCCGAAGATCAGGTTGAGAACGATGATGATGACGATGAAGTAGAAGAGGAGGTCGTACACCACGCGGGCAGCGAAGAGCGGCTCCTACACACACACACGCACACACACACACACACACAGAAACACACACAGAAACACACACACACAGTTATTAAGGCTTTATTGTCTTTAGTTCTGAAGCGTGTTGTTTGTTGTTGAATATTAGTACATGCTGTGTGTATAAGTACACTGAGTGTGTTGTTGAGTAGTAGTACATGCTGTGTGTATAAGTACATGAGTGTGTTGTTGAATATTAGTACATGCTGTGTGTATAAGGACACTGAGTGTGTTGTTGAGTAGTAGTACATGCTGTGTGTATAAGCACATGAGTGTGTTGTTGAGTAGTAGTACATGCTGTGTGTATAAGTACACTGAGTGTGTCGTTGAGTATTAGTACATGCTGTGTGTATAAGTACACAGAGTGTGTTGTTGAGTATTAGTACATGCTGTGTGTATAAGTACACTGAGTGTGTTGTTGAGTATTAGTACATGCTGTGTGTATAAGTACACTGAGTGTGTTGTTGAGTATTAGTACATGCTGTGTGTATAAGTACACTGAGTGTGTTGTTGAGTATTAGTACATGCTGTGTGTATAAGTACATGAGTGTTGTGTATAGTACACTGAGTGTGTCTGTGTGTACACAGAGTGTGTCGTTGAGTATTAGTACATGCTGTGTGTATAAGTACACAGAGTGTGTTGTTGAGTATTAGTACATGCTGTGTGTATAAGTACACTGAGTGTGTCGTTGAGTATTAGTACATGCTGTGTGTATAAGTACACAGAGTGTGTTGTTGAGTATTAGTACATGCTGTGTGTATAAGTACACTGAGTGTGTTGTTGAGTATTAGTACATGCACACTGAGTGTGTTGTTGAGTATAGTACATGCTGTGTGTATAAGCACAGAGTGTGTTGTTGAGTATTAGTACATGCTGTGTGTGTGTGTGTTGAGTAGTAGTACATGCTGTGTGTATAAGTACATGAGTGTGTTGTTGAAGTACATGCTGTGTCTGTGTGTATAATGTTGAGTATTAGTACATGCTGTGTGTATAAGCACAGAGTGTGTTGTTGAGTATAGTACATGCTGTGTGTATAACATGCTGTGTGTATAAGCACATGAGTGTTGTTGAGTATTAGTACATGCTGTGTGTATAAGCACAATTAGTACATGCTGTGTGTATAAGTACATGAGTGTGTTGTAGTATTAGTACATGCTGTGTGTATAAGCACATGTGTGTGTTGAGTGTAGTACATGCTGTGTGTATAAGCACATGAGTGTGTTGTTGAGTAGTAGTACATGCTGTGTGTATAAGTACATGAGTGTGTTGTTGAGTAGTAGTACATGCTGTGTGTATAAGTACATGAGTGTGTTGTTGAGTATGCTGTGTGTATAAGTACATGAGTGTGTTGTTGAGTAGTAGTACATGCTGTGTGTAGTGTATAAGTACATGAGTGTGTTACACAGAGTGTGTTGTTGAGTAGTAGTACATGCTGTGTGTATAAGTACATGAGTGTGTTGTTGAGTAGTACATGCTGTGTGTATAAGTACATGAGTGTGTTGAGTAGTAGTACGTGCTGTGTGTATAAGTACATGAGTGTGTTGTTGAATATTAGTACATGCTGTGTGTATAAGTACATGAGTGTGTTGTTGAGTATTAGTACATGCTGTGTGTATAAGCACATGAGTGTGTTGTTGAGTAGTAGTACATGCTGTGTGTATAAGTACATGAGTGTGTTGTTGAATATTAGTACATGCTGTGTGTATAAGTACACTGAGTGTGTTGTTGAGTATTAGTACATGCTGTGTGTATAAGTACATGAGTGTGTTGTTGAGTAGTAGTACATGCTGTGTGTATAAGTACATGAGTGTGTTGTTGAGTAGTAGTACATGCTGTGTGTATAAGTACATGAGTGTGTTGTTGAGTATTAGTACATGCTGTGTGTATAAGTACACTGAGTGTGTTGTTGAGTATTAGTACATGCTGTGTGTATAAGTACACTGAGTGTGTTGTTGAGTATTAGTACATGCTGTGTGTATAAGTACACTGAGTGTGTTGTTGAGTATTAGTACATGCTGTGTGTATAAGTACATGAGTGTGTTGTTGAGTATTAGTACATGCTGTGTGTATAAGTACATGAGTGTGTTGTTGAGTAGTAGTACATGCTGTGTGTATAAGTACAGAGTGTTGTTGAGTATTAGTACATGCTGTGTGTATAAGTACATGAGTGTGTTGTTGAGTAGTACATGCTGTGTATAAGTACACTGAGTGTGTTGTTGAGTATTAGTACATGCTGTGTGTATAAGTACACAGAGTGTGTTGTTGAGTATTAGTACATGCTGTGTGTATAAGCACTGAGTGTGTTGTTGAGTATTAGTACATGCTGTGTGTAAGTACAGAGTGTGTTGTTAGTACATGCTGTGTGTATAAGTACACAGAGTGTGTTGTTGAGTAGTACATGCTGTGTATAAGTACATGAGTAGTACATGCTGTGTATAAGTACACTGAGTGTGTTGTTGAGTAGTACATGCTGTGTGTATAAGCACATGAGTGTGTTGTTGAATAGTACATGCTGTGTGTATAAGTACATGAGTGTGTTGTTGAATAGTACATGCTGTGTGTATAAGTACATGAGTGTGTTGTTGAGTAGTAGTACATGCTGTGTGTAAAAGTACGAGTGTGTTGTTGAGTAGTAGTACATGCTGTGTGTATAAGTACATGAGTGTACATGCTGTGTGTATAAGTACATGAGTGTGTTGTTGAGTAGTAGTACGTGCTGTGTGTATAAGTACATGAGTGTGTTGTTGAGTAGTAGTACGTGCTGTGTGTAAAAGTACGAGTGTGTTGTTGAGTAGTAGTACATGCTGTGTGTATAAGTACATGAGTGTACATGCTGTGTGTATAAGTACATGAGTGTGTTGTTGAGTAGTAGTACATGCTGTGTGTATAAGTACATGAGTGTGTTGTTGAGTAGTAGTACGTGCTGTGTGTATAAGTACATGAGTGTGTTGTTGAGTAGTAGTACATGCTGTGTGTATAAGTACATGAGTGTGTTGTTGAGTAGTAGTACATGCTGTGTGTATAAGTACACTGAGTGTGTTGTTGAATATTAGTACATGCTGTGTGTATAAGTACATGAGTGTGTTGTTGAGTAGTAGTACATGCTGTGTGTATAAGTACATGAGTGTGTTGTTGAGTAGTAGTACATGCTGTGTGTATAAGTACACACGTTCTTGGAGGGTTTGCGCAGCACGTCTCCGACCCCGCCCCCGTTCCTCAGGCCGTGGTTCAGGACGGTGACGATGCACATCAGCAGCGTGTCGCACGCTCGCTCCGAGCTCGGCGCCTCTGGAACACACAGAGTACTAGTGTGTAGTAGTTCTTCTACAACAATACTTCATCAGCTTTTAAACAAAGTACTAGTGTGTAGTAGTTCTTCTGCGGACGCACACCTTCCTCCTCGTCCACGCCGCTGAGCCTCGTGTCCTCGGAGCAGTGGACGTCGTCTGAGGAGCACGACTTGAAGAAGTCCTGAGGGGCTTCATTGTGGGGAGGAGCTACACACACACACACACACACACACACACACACATACACACACACACACACACACACACACAAACACACATACACACATACACACAAATACACACACAAACAGATACACAGATACAAACAGATACAAACACTCACACAAAGATACACACACACACACACAGATACAGATACACACAGACACACAAATACACACACAGATACACAAACAGACACACAAATACACACACAGATACACACACAGATACACACATACACACAAATACACACACAAACAGATACACACACACATACACACAGATACAAACACACTCACACAAAGATACACACACACACAGATACACACAGACACACAAATACACACACGCACACACAAAGATACACACACAGACACACAAATACACACACAGATACACACACCGACATACACAAATAAACACACACAGATACACACACAGACACAGACAGACAGATACACACACACACACAATAATGTGATTATAATATAATACAAAATATAATAATACTTATTTGTGGAATGACTGAACAAAGAACATTGAATGAACATATTACGATGATATAGTTACTAGATACAGGCGGGTAAACATGCGATCTGGCGTTTATTGTTTAAATAACAACGTTCCAGCCAAACGGAGCCGAGGGGATGAGAACAGCCCGGGGTCAGAGGTCAGAGGTCAGGAGGTCAGAGGTCAGGAGGTCAGGAGGTCAGAGATCAGAGGTCAGGAGGTGAACAGCACCTGCGGTGATCTGCGCCAGCGGGTCGACCTCCATGATGAAGTCCTGCTTCAGGCACAGGAAGCCCACGATGGAGAAGAGGTAGACGAGGATGAGGGCGAGCAGCGCCGTCAGCAGGATGGAGCGCCCGTTACGCGTCACGCTCTTGATCACGTTGAACAGCGTCTCCTCCCGGTAGATGAGGTCGAACAGCTGAGGGGGAGACGGTGAGACGGGTGAGGGTGAGACGGTGAGACGGGTGAGACATGTGAGGGTGAGACGGGTGAGGGTGAGACGGTGAGACATGTGAGGGTGAGACGGGTGAGGGTGAGACGGGTGAGACGGTGAGACGGGTGAGGGTGAGACGGGTGAGACATGTCAGGGTGAGATGGGTGAGGGTGAGACGGGTGAGGGTGAGACGGGTGAGACATGTCAGGGTGAGACGGGTGAGGGTGAGACGGGTGAGACGGTGAGACATGTGAGGGTGAGACGGGTGAGGGTGAGACGGTGAGACATGTGAGGGTGAGACGGGTGAGGGTGAGACGGGTGAGACGGGTGAGGGTGAGACGGTGAGACGGTGAGACGGGTGAGGGTGAGACGGGTGAGACGGTGAGACATGTGAGGGTGAGACGGGTGAGGGTGAGACGGTGAGACATGTGAGGGTGAGACGGGTGAGGGTGAGACGGGTGAGACGGGTGAGGGTGAGACGGTGAGACGGTGAGACGGGTGAGGGTGAGACGGGTGAGGGTGAGACGGTGAGACATGTGAGGGTGAGACGGGTGAGACGGGTGAGACGGTGAGACGGGTGAGGGTGAGACGGGTGAGACATGTCAGGGTGAGATGGGTGAGACGGGTAAGAGTAAGATGGGTGAGACAGGGGAGAGTGAGATGGGTGAGAGTGAGACTGGTGAGGGTGAGACAGGGGAGAGTGAGACGTGAGATGAAAGAGACAGGTGAGGGTGAGACGGGTGAGGGTGAGACAGGTGAGGGTGAGATGGGTGAGGGTGAGACTGGTGAGGGTGAGATGGGTGAGGGTGAGATGGGTGAGGGTGAGACAGGTGAGGGTGAGATGGGTGAGGGTGAGACAGGTGAGACTGAGATGGGTGAGGGTGAGACGGGGGAGAGTGAGACGTAAGATGAGAGAGACGGGTGAGGGTGAGACGGGTGAGGGTGAGACGGGGGAGAGTGAGACGTGAGATGAGAGAGACGGGTGAGGGTGAGACGGGTGAGGGTGAAACAGGTGAGGGTGAGACGGGTGAGGGTGAGACAGGTGAGGGTGAGACGGGTGAGGGTGAGACAGGTGAGGGTGAGACAGGTGAGGGTGAGACGGGTGAGGGTGAGACAGGTGAGGGTGAGACGGGTGAGGGTGAGACAGGTGAGGGTGAGACAGGTGAGGGTGAGACGGGTGAGGGTGAGACAGGTGAGGGTGAGACAGGCCGTTTACCAGGATGCTGTAGAAGAGCTCGTGGACGAACAGCCCCAGCGTGGAGGTCAGGACGTAGGCCAGGTGGTACAGGAACTCCACGTCCATCACCATGGCCCGGTAGCCCATGATGAAGGTCCCGTTGTTCCCCACGAAGCTCACCACGAACACCACCTTGTTGAGCAGCTGAGGGAGCAGATCAATACCACGTAGAGCAGATCAATACTACACAGAGCAGATCAATACCACACAGAGCAGATCAATACCACGTAGAGCAGATCAATACTACACAGAGCAGATCAATACCACACAGAGCAGATCAATACCACGTAGAGCAGATCAATACCACGTAGAGCAGATCAATACTACACAGAGCAGATCAATACTACACAGAGCAGATCAATACCACGTAGAGCAGATCAATACTACACAGAGCAGATCAATACTACACAGAGCAGATCAATACCACGTAGAGCAGATCAATACCACGTAGAGCAGATCAATACTACACAGAGCAGATCAATACCACGTAGAGCAGATCAATACCACGTAGAGCAGATCAATACCACACAGAGCAGATCAATACTACACAGAGCAGATCAATACTACACAGAGCAGATCAATACTACACAGAGCAGATCAATACTACACAGAGCAGATCAATACTACACAGAGCAGATCAATACCACGTAGAGCAGATCAATACCACGTAGAGCAGATCAATACCACACAGAGCAGATCAATACTACACAGAGCAGATCAATACTACACAGAGCAGATCAATACTACACAGAGCAGATCAATACCACGTAGAGCAGATCAATACTACACAGAGCAGATCAATACTACACAGAGCAGATCAATACCACGTAGAGCAGATCAATACTACACAGAGCAGATCAATACCATGTAGAGCAGATCAATACCACGTATAGAGCAGAGGTTCATGTAGTACTGGTCACTGGACTACATGTTAGAGGCTGACTGTGCCCAGGTGGCTGCTGGGTAACGTAGTCCACTCACGTTGATGGAGCCCAGCAGGATGAGCGTGTTGCCGATGCCGACGTGGTAGATGGAGCGCAGGATGAGGGCGATGGTGAGCGGCTGGAGGCCGTAACGCTTGGAGAGCAGAGACAGCACGGAGAGGCCCAGGAGGCCCCAGAAGAGCATGAGGAGCAGGGAGTCATCGATGGCTCCCACTGGGGGGGAGGGGGGAGCAGGAGGAGGGGGAGGAGGAGGAGGGGAGGAGGGAGGGGGAGGGGAGGAGGAGGAGGAGGAGGGAGGAGGAGGAGGTGGAGGGGAGGAGGAAGAGGAGGAGGAGGAGCAGGGGAGGAGGGAAGAGGGAGGAGGAGGGGAGGGAGGGGGGAGGAGGAGGGAGGAGGGGAGGAGAGGAGGAGCAGGGGGAGGAGGAAGAGGGGAGGAGGGGAGGAGGAAGAGGAGGAGGAGGAGAAGGGAGGAGGAAGAGGAGGAGGAGGAGAAGGAGAGGAGGAGGAGGGAGGGGAGGGAGGAGGGGGGAGGGGAGGGGGAGGGGAGGGAGGGAGGAGGAGGAGAGGGGGAGGAGGAGGAGGAGGAGGAGGAGGAGGGGGGGGGAGAGGGAGGGAGGAGGAGGAGGGAGGAGGGGAGGGAGAGGAGGAGGGGAGGGGAGGAGGAGGAGGAGGGGAGGAGGAGGAGGAGGAGGGAGGAGAAGGGAGGAGGAGGGAGGAGGAAGGAGGAAAAGGGAGGAGGAGGGAGGAGGAGGGATGAGAAGGGAGAAGGGAGGAGGGGGGAGGAGGGAGGAGGAGGGGAGGAGGGGAGGGGAGGAGGGGAGGAGGAGGGAGGGGGAGGGAGGAGAGGGGAGGGGGAGGAGGAGGGGGAGGGGGAGGAGGAGGGGGGGAGGAGGGAGAGGGAGGAGGGGAGGAGGAGGGAGGGGAGGGAGGAGGAGGAGGGGAGGAGGAGGAGGGGAGGGGAGGAGGAGGAGGAGGAGGGGAGGAGGAGGAGGGAGGAGGAGGAGGAGGGAGGAGGAGGAGGGAGGAGGAGGGGAGGGGGAGGAGGAGGAGGGGAGGAGGAGGGAGGAGGAGGAGGAGGAGGAGGGGAGTGGGAGGGAGGGGGGGAGGGGGAGGAGGAGGAGGAGGGGGAGGGAGGAGGGGGAGGAGGGAGGGGGGGGGGGGGGGAGGAGGAGGAGGGAGGAGGGGGAGGAGGGGGAGGGAGGGAGGGAGGGGAGGGGGAGGAGGGAGGAGGGAGGGAGGAGGAGGGGGAGGAGGAGGGAGGAGGAGGGAGGGAGGAGGAGGGGAGGGGAGGAGGGAGGAGGAGGGGAGGAGGAGGAGGGAGGGAGGAGGAGGGGAGGAGGGAGAGGGAGGAGGAGGAGGGGAGGAGGGAGGAGGGAGGGAGGAGGGGAGGAGGGAGGAGGGGAGGAGGAGGAGGGGAGGGGGAGGAGGAGGAGAGGGAGGAGGAGGGAGGAGGGAGGGGAGGAGGAGGAGGGGAGGGGAGGGAGGAGGGAGGAGGAGAGGAGGGAGGACGAGAGGGGAGGAGGGGAGAGGAGGGAGGAGGAGGAGGGGAGGGGAGGAGGAGGAGGGGGAGGGAGGAGGGGAGGAGGAGGGAGGGAGGGGAGGGGGGAGGAGGAGGGGAGGAGGGGAGGGAGGGAGGAGGAGGAGGAGGAGGAGGGAGGAGGAGGGAGGGGAGGAGGAGGGAGGAGGGAGGAGGAGGGGAGGAGGAGGAGGAGGAGGGGGGGAGGGGAGGAGGGAGGAGGAGGAGGGGAGGGGGAGGAGGAGGGGGAGGAGGAGGAGGAGGAGGGAGAGGAGGAGGAGGGAGGGAGGAGGAGGAGGGAGGGGAGGGGAGGGGAGGGGAGGAGGAGGAGGGGAGGGGGGGAGGAGGAGGGAGGAGGGGAGGGAGCAGGAGGAGGAGGAGGGAGGAGGAGGGAGGAGGGGAGGAGGAGAAGGAGCAAGAGGAGGAGGAGGGGGGAGGAGGAGGAGGAGGAGGGGGGAGGGGGGAGGAGGAGCAGGAGGAGAAGGAGGAGGAGGAGGAGGGGGGGAGGAGGAGAAGGAGGAGAAGAAGGACGAAGAGGAGGAGGAGGGGGAGGAGGGGAGGAGGAGTTAAACAAATGAGCAGACTGCACATATACTATTAGTACTTTTATTGTATTCTCAGTAGTACTAATAGTATTCTCAGTAGTACTAATAGTATTCTCAGTAGTACTAGTAGAATTCTCAGTAGTACTAATAGTATTCTCAGTAGTACTAGCAGTATTCTCAGTAGTACTAATAGTATTTTCAGTAGTACTAATAGTATTCTCAGTAGTACTAATAGTATTCTCAGTAGTACTAGTAGAATTATCAGTAGTACTAGTAGTATTCTCAGTAGTACTAATAGTATTCTCAGTAGTACTAATAGTATTCTCAGTAGTACTAGTAGTATTCTCAGTAGTACTAATAGTATTCTCAGTAGTACTAGCAGTATTCTCAGTAGTACTAATAGTATTTTCAGTAGTACTAATAGTATTCTCAGTAGTACTAGTAGTATTCTCAGTAGTACTAATAGTATTCTCAGTAGTACTAGCAGTATTCTCAGTAGTACTAATAGTATTCTCAGTAGTACTAGTAGTATTCTCAGTAGTACTAGTACCTTGTCCTGAATCGTACGGGTAGAAGAAGGCGATGATGAGGTTGATGAAGACGGCGAGGTTGAAGGAGATGGTTCCCCACAAGGACATCCTCCTGGAGAACCAGAACAACACGGGCATACCTGACACACACACACACACACACACACACACACACACACACACACACACACACACACACAGAGACACACACACACAGAGACACACACAGAGACACACACACACACGCATGCATGCACGCACACACATACACACACACACAGAGACACACACAGAAACGCTGTTTGAACAATTCACTCTTTGCATGTATATGTACATGTGTTTTTGTGTGTGTGTCTCTGTGTGTGTGTGTGTGTTTCTGTGTATATGTGTGTGTCTGTGTGTGTTTCTGTGTATATGTGTGTGTGTGTGTGTCTCTGTGTGTGAGTGTGCGTGTGTGTGTGTGTGTGTTTCTGTGTATATGTGTGTGTGTCTCTGTGTGTGTGTGCGTGTGTGTGTGTTTTTGTGTATATGTGTGTGTGTGTGTGTCTGTCTGTGTGTGTGTGTCTGTGAGTGTGTGTGTGTGTGTGTCTGTGAGTGTGTGTGTGTGTGTCTCACTCCTCAGCTTCTTCTGCCACTCCATCTCCCCGTGCAGGAAGGAGGTCTGCTCAAAGAAGTGCGTGACCTTTGACCCCTGCTCGTCCTGCTCCGTGGTGTTGAACACGCGCACCTTGGACTCCTCCGTCAGGTAGTCACAGATGGGATGCACCGGGAACACGATCTGCTCCATGCTGCGGTCGTCACGCACGATCTGGGCCGAGGGGTAAACAACAACAAATAAACAACAACCAAACAACAACTAGATAACAACTAAACAAGAAATTAACAACAACTAAACAACAAATAAACATACACATTCTTATAAACTACATAAACCGGAAAGGAATATATATATATATATATATATATATATATAAATCAATATATGTATATATATATGTATATATATATATGTATATAAATATATATATATATATATATATATATATATATATATGTAGTAGAAGTATTACAGTACTAGTAGTACTACTAGTGGTAGTATTGTACTACTAATGGTAGTAATACATTAGTAGTAGTAGTAGTAGTAGTATTACAGTACCAGTAGTACTAGTGGTAGTATTGTACTACTAATGGTAGTAATACATTAGTAGTAGTAGTAGGATTACAGTACCAGTAGTACTACTAGTGGTAGTATTGTAGTACTCGTGGTAGTACCTCTATCTGGGAGGTCAGCAGCTCGTAGTACTCCAGAGGGTCCTGCTCCACCTCAGCAGCTGGAGCTGAAGACTTCAACATCTGGGACAGAGGGCGGTTGTTCAGGTTGTTCAGCTGGAGGAGGAGAAGCACAGGAATGGAGGGATGAATGGAGGGAGGGATGGAGCGGTGGAGGGATGGATGGAGGGATGAAGAGCTTACCATGGAGGAGATTCCCTCATCTCCTTCTTTGCTGTTCTTTTGAGGTTTCAGGAGGTTCTGAAGGACCTTGTTGTGTCTGGCCAGCTGCAAACAAACAAACAAACAAACAAACAAATAAACAACAGTGAAAACGTCTCCACAGAACTACAACCACTAAGCGGGAGCAGAGAGGGACCTCCAGGCAGCCAATGAGGAGCCGGCGTTACCTGCTGAGCCAGGATGTAGATGTTGTGCCCCACCTCGCGGGGGGACACCTCCCCCCCCTCAAACTCAGTGTCCTGTTGGTAGGCCTTCTTTATCACCTCCATCTGCACACACACACACACACACACACACACACACACACACACACACACACACACACACGTTACACCTGAACACACGCCACTGACCCCGCGTTGACGTGACCCGTGTAAAAGGTTCTGGACCAGCTCTCGGGGCCGCAGGTTGAACAGGATCCGCTCGGCGTTCTCGCTGTCATGGCGACTCTCCATCAGGGCCAGCAGCAGCTTGGAGGCGTTATCCTGGGGGGGGGGACAGGAAGTCAAGCACCGGCTCACAGGAAGTGCAAGCAAGAAATAAGGAGTCCTTGAATTAATGAAGGAGCTTTTATTGTGAAGGCGTGTTTAATGGTGACATCTCTCACGGAGGCATTAGATAACTCAATGCTCCTGTAATCAATACTCTTGATCAGATATTGTGTCATCTAAAAATCTTAATTTTTTATAATGAATGCCTGGTGGTCAGGAGAGAGAATGCAGCTTTAACACATGAAGAATAGACTTCTATACAACCAGAGGAGTCGCCCCCTGGTGGTTACTAGAGATAATGTAGCTTTAACTCATGAAGCATAGACTTCTATACAACCAGATGAGTCACCCCCTGGTGGTCAGTAGAGAGAATGCATCTCTAACTCATGAAGCATAGACTTCTATACAACCAGAGGAGTCGCCCCCTGGTGGTCAGTAGAGAGAATGCATCTCTAACTCATGAAGCATAGACTTCTATACAACCAAAGGAGTCGCCCCCTGGTGGCCAGGAGAGAGAATGCAGCTCTAACTCATGAAGCATAGACTTCTATACAACCAGAGGAGTCGCCCCCTGGTGGTCAGGGGAGGGGATGCGTACCTTCAGCTGGAGCACCATGTCCATCCGGTACCGACACAGGGGGCTGATGTCGTTCAGGATCAGCGCCGTGATGATGTCGATGCCGTTGGAATCGTTGGTCACGATGCACGTCTGCAGCACACACACACACGCGCGCTGAGCGTCCATGTTCTCGGGGGTCCCTCGCCCCCCCCCCCGTGCCGCGGCCTACCTGGTTCTCCTGGCACGGGCCCTGGCAGTACTCGGTGAGCGTCTCCAGCGTCTGCGTGATCAGGTGCACGTTGGACTCGTTGATGTAGAGGCCCAGCAGGCCCAGGCCCCCGGTGGTGCTGCCGCACATGATGTCCAGGAACTGGAGCGTCTCACACACCAGGTTGTAGTTGGTCTTGTTGTTCTGGCAGCGCAGGAAGTTCTGGAAGCACAGAGGGAAGAAACTGCCGGCTTCAGGGGACGACCCCGCTGCATTGTGGGAGGTTCCCCCGGAGGATGGGTTTGCCGTACCTGCAGGTCGTGGTTGTGGTTCTCGCAGAGCAGCTGGAGGAACCTCAGGATGGGCTTCATGATGGTCACAGCGGGTCCCATCTCCAACTCCACCTCCTGCTCCGCCGCGGGCTGGGCGGGCGCCGGGGAGATGGACTGGCCCAGCAGGGGGGCGCTTCCTGTGGCGGGGAGAGCTGACGCTGAAGAGCCGCCTCGCCGTTCAGCCGAGTCAAAGCTCTGGTCTCGTTTAGGAACTCGTGAACTCAGGTTAGATGACAAATAATGTGCAATTATCTAAAGGGATCCTGCGTTTAGCTTTCTCAGGATTTTCAAAATAAAACATTTCACTACCTTTTTTCCTAAAATAAAATCTTTAAAAATCTAAAATCTTTAAATATATTACAACAATTGTTTACAAAAGAAAACATTTTCAAAGCCGTTTTCCTAAAAAAAAATTATAAAAAAATCTAAAATCTTGAAATATTTTACAACTATTATTTTTCAAATAAAACATTTTCACTACCTTTTTTCCTAGAAGTTTTCTGAAAACAAATCTAAAATCTTGAAATATTTCACAATTATTTTCAAAATAAGAAAATGTCACAACCTTTTTTTCAAAAAAAAGATTCTAAAAAGAAAATTGAAATATATTACAACAATTATTTTCAAAAGAAAACATTTTCAAAGCCTTTTTCCTAATTTTTTATAAAAAATCAAAAATCTTTAAATATTTTAAACGATTATTTTTTAAATAAAACATTTTCACTATCTTTTTTTCTAAGAATGTAAAGAATTTAAAATTCAAAAATCTTGCAATATTATAAAATTATTTTCAAAATATATTATTAATATTTTCATCACCTTTTTTCCAAAAAAAATTTAAATAAAAAATCTAAAATCTTGAAATATTTTACAACAATTATTTTGAAAATAAAACATTTTCACAACCTTTTTTCATAAAAATGTTCACAAAAACAATTGTTCAAAATATTCCAAATGAAAGACTTGAACCGGGCTCACCGGTCTCCAGCTCCTTCTCGTTGGCCTTGTGCGTCATCTCTCCCACGTTGACCGACACGGAGGCTTTGATGTCCGTCTGCGCTTCCTTCATGCGGTCGTGAAGAACCTTGAAGAACTTCTCCGACTTGTTGTCGCCCATCATCAGCTTGTAGAACGAGTTCTGCAGGAGAACGTCGACAAGGCGGGTTTAGGGCGGAGCTTCAGCCCTCAGGTGACCCACCTGCATTATCTCTATGTTCCCGCCCCCCCAGGACTCCGATCCCTGAGGTCGTGACCCACCTGTATCTCGGTGTTCCCGCCCCCCCAGGACTCCGATCCCTGAGGTCGTGACC
This sequence comes from Liparis tanakae, assembly GCA_036178185.1. Taxonomy (NCBI): domain Eukaryota; kingdom Metazoa; phylum Chordata; class Actinopteri; order Perciformes; family Liparidae; genus Liparis; species Liparis tanakae. The sequence goes on from CM070097.1 coordinate 2,200,411, forward strand.
CACCTGTATCTCGGTGTTCCCGCCCCCCCAGGACTCCGATCCCTGAGGTCGTGACCCACCTGTATCTCGGTGTTGCCGCCCCCCCAGGACTCCGATCCCTGAGGTCGTGACCCACCTGTATCTCGGTGTTGCCGCCCTCCAGCAGGCAGATGGCCAGCTGGATGCTCTCCTGGAAGATCTTGTCGTTCTTGGAGCTCATCACCAGGTCGGTGAACAGCTTGGTTCCTCCTTCTCGGTCCAGGCGACACTGAACGGCAGCCACCACGGCCCAGTCGCGCTCCTGCTCCGCGCCTGGAGAACATTTCAACATGTCTATCCATCATGAAGACATGAAGCCGCTTCGAAAGTACTGTTATCTGGATGTTTACCATATTATATATATATATATATATATATATATATATATAATATATATAAATATATATATATATATATATATATACATACATAATATTCATGTATACACATTTTTTAATAATAATAATTAATAAATACAAATTAATTAAAAGAATTAATTAAAAAAAATTTAAGTAAAAGAATTAAAAACAATATATATATAATAATAATAATATATTTTTTTAAATAAAACAAATAATATATATAATAAAAATAATATATAAATAAAAAAATGTACAGAGGAAACTCATCTCCTTACCCTACCTCTAAGGCTCCTACAGAGGAAACTCATCTCCTTACTATGGTCTGTTGCTCCTGAGAGCAGGGTCGCTCTTCTTTAAGTAACGATGGTTAATAATAGGTAATAATGATGACTAATAAGTGTTGTTCTTTCCCAGCGTCTCTGTGATGAACCCTTTCTTGAGAATACTGGCGGCGTACCTGCGGCTCCGAGCTCCGCCAGGTCGCTCTTGGGGCTGCTCTTCTTGTTGGGGAACAGGTAGTTCTGCAGGAGAACCTTCCGCAGGGCGATTCCCTGAAACAAGCAGACACACACACACACACACACACACACACACACACCTTTCTGAGAGGCCGACGTTTTACATGGTCCACCTGTCACTCGTTCTTCATGTCGGTTAATCACGGCCCATTCCAATGATATCAGTTTCATTTACCGCACAGAGGAACATGGCATTTAAATCGTCCTCAATAAGGTTATCAAACAAATATTTATTGTTTTTTTTTTTGGAGTTGTATCAACACCAACAAAATAATCATTAAAATCATCTGAAATACTTTTAAAATCATCTCCTCTCACATCAAATGACAAGTACATTCATATTTGTCGCCGTTATTTCAGATTAATCTGATCGATTACTTTCCAAGTTATTTGAATATTATTTTGACTATCCTCTAGTATTTTAATATAGTATTTTTTCTTCTATGATCTCATAATGGAAGTCTTAGAAACTTTATATTTTCCTTCACTTTCATTGGTTCTCCGTTGTAAATGTTTATGTTTACATGCTCTTCGCAGACTGTTAGTCATCCATGGCTTTCCTATATATTTATTATTTACCCTACAGCTTCTAATTAGACAATTCTCATTATATAACTCCAAAAATATGACAACAAAAGCGTCCTCGGCCCGATGAGGCGTCTCTAAGGTCCATCCTGAACGCCTCAATTCTCTCAGGCGATATGGAGGATCACCGAAACAGGAACGTGATCTCTGATATCAGTTAGAAACAAACCACATCTGTGATTTGTAATCATGTGATCGATCAGTCAGTGATCCATAAGTGATCCATAAGAGGCCAGAGCCCAGAGCTGCACACGGCATTACACACATACACATCACAGAGGTCAATATTAAAGTCACCACAAACAAAAAGGGGTTTATTACCAAAGATACCAACTCAGGTGTTCATGAGTTGGTCGATGCGGGTCATCAGAATAACAAGAGTCGGTTGGTCGACTGACCTTTTCGTCAAAGTCCAGGTTCCGGATCAGCATCTCCTGCAGCGTCCTCAGGACCTTGATGCATAACTTCTCCTCCGAGTTCATCAGTGCCTTGGTGTGCTGGATCAGCCTGCGGACACAAAGGTCACCCCGTCAGCCCTCAGCTCGCCTTCGGGCCTCCTCTGGGCCTCCTCTGGGCCTCCTCCTCCTCCTCCTCCTCCTCCTCGGGACCTACTTGGAGATGAAGCCTCCGGACTCGCAGCGCTGCCGGGCGTCGGTTCCCTCCAGGAAGAGGAGCTCTGGCTGGTGGAGGACGTCCACCAGCACGGAGAGCTCAGAGTTCACCAGCGGCTTCAGGCGCTCCTCCAGGGTGTTGATGATGTCCTGAGACACACACACACACACACACACACACACACACACAATACATCAATATTACTGCTAAATATCAAATGTTATATTAATACTAGAATCTAAAGTAATTCATTTAAATACATGTATTTGGGTTGTTTTAAGGGGGTATTAAAGTTGTTTCTACGATTACATTTTTATAATTTTTTTCTTCTTTTTTTTAATCTCTATTTTGATGTTATTTGTCTTTAAAAGTGAAGTTTTTTTATTTGTATTAATTATTATTTAGCATTTCCCACAAACAGATTAGTCTTTGACATCGAAAAAAAAAAAAATATATATATATATATATATATATATATATATATAAATAAAAAAAAAAAAATATATATATATATATATATATATATATATATATATATATATATATACACACACAACAAAATAAAATGAGAACACATCCAGATCCATCCCTATCAACATACACACCCGCCCAACATTCCCACCCATCCCCTCCCACATGTTTATACATCTACCCTCCAAGAGTAGGACCCAATGAGGAGGGAGGGAAGGACCAAACAATCACACTAAATATAAAAGTGAAGCTTTAACATCAACGAGGATTATTAAATAAAACATGGGAGTGCTGCATATCGGCATACTCTTTGTATTTTATACGATGCTATACGTCACATTCAGGTTCAGGTTTGGAGGACTCCCCTCCACGGGGGCTCCTCTAAACCTTCTCCGTGAGCCGCGCGCGTACCTGCAGCTTCTCGATGATGTTCTTGTAGTCCCAGGGGTTGCTCGCGGCGACGGGCCTGGAGGAGCGCAAGGAGGACTTGTAGTTGGG
>CM070097.1:2205974-2225974 GCA_036178185.1 Liparis tanakae
TTGACGTGTTGTTTGTTGACGTATTGTATGTTGACGTGTTGTATGTTTATCTACACAGTAGCTCTCGTGTGGTACCTCGGTGATGCAGTCGTCGTGGGTTACCACCCTGACGACGTCCTCCAGCGGCAGCAGAGACGTGCACTTGATCTCCGTGTAAACGTTCTTCCCCTCAGCGCAGGCGGCCAGCAGCTCCACCAGGGAGATGTGGTACCTGGACCAGGGATGAAGTACTACCTCTCAGAGTGGAGTACTTTATACTGTACTACACCTCAAAGTGGAGTACTTTATCCTGTACTACACCTCAGAGTGGAGTACTTTATACTGTACTACACCTCAGAGGTACACATAGTCCTTTGTACTCTACTACCCCTCAGAGGTACACATAGTCCTTTGTACTCTACTACCCCTCAGAGGTATATGTAGTACTTTATACGGTACTACCTCTCAGAGGTATATGTAGTACTAACGATGTCGGTGACAGTACCTTCTAGAACCCGATGTAACCATGGAGGTAACAGTACCTTCTAGAACCCGATGTAACCATGGAGGTAACAGTACCTTCTAGAACCCGATGTAACCATGGGGACAGTACCTTCTAGAACCCGATGTAACCATGGAGGTAACAGTACCTTCTAGAACCCGATGTAACCATGGAGGTAACAGTACCTCCTAGAACCCGATGCAACCATGGGGACAGTACCTTCTAGAACCCGATGTAACCATGGGGACAGTACCTTCTAGAACCCGATGTAACCATGGAGGTAACAGTACCTCCTAGAACCTGATGTGACCATGGGGACAGTACCTCCTAGAACCCGATGTAACCATGGCGACAGTACCTGAGCGGGCTGCTCTCGCCCACGCCCTCCCGGCTCTCGGCCATCAGCTCCAGCATGACGTTGAAGGAGGTCTTGTCGTTGTAGAAGACGACCACGTCCTCGCCGGCGTTCGTCAGCTAGAGAGACGACGGCGTTACGGCGAGGCCGTCTTCACGGCGAGGATGATGAAGATGAAGATGGCGCGTCCTCACCTCGGTCATGATCATGTCCTGACACTTCTTCACGTACTTGCCCTCGGCCTTGATGATGGTGTGCAGGAAGTAGAGGTACTGCACGTGGCGCCCGTGCGTGGCGAGGCAGTGGATGAAGTGCTGCAGGACGCTCTCCGAGATCTCGCTGCACAGCTGGTAGTTGTTGCAGAAGATGTGCTGCACAGTCTCCGCCTCCAGCAGCTGCAGCCAATGGGTAAGATCCTCTGTTACTCAAATCTGTTCTTATTGAAACACACATGACACCTATACCATACACCTAATGTACTCTCTCCTCTAGGATACACTGAGTACCTCTCCTCTAGGATACACTGAGCTCCTCTCCTCTAGGATACACTGAGCTCCTATCTCCTCTAGGATACACTGAGCTCCTCTCTCCTCTAGGATACACTGAGCTCCTCTCCTCTAGGATACACTGAGCTCCTATCTCCTCTAGGATACACTGAGCTCCTCTCTCCTCTAGGATACACTGAGCTCCTCTCTCCTCTAGGATGCACTGAGCTCCTCTCCTCTAGGATACACTGAGCATCTCTCTCCTCTAGGATACACTGAGCACCTCTCCTCTAGGACACACTGAGCTCCTCTCTCCTCTAGGATACAGTTAGCTCCTCTCCTCTAGGATACACTGAGCTCCTCTCTCCTCTAGAATACACTGAGCTCCTCTCTCCTCTAGGATACACTGAGCTCCTCTCCTCTAGGATACACTGAGCGTCTCTCTCCTCTAGGATACACTGAGCACCTCTCCTCTAGGACACACTGAGCTCCTCTCTCCTCTAGGATACACTGAGCACCTCTCCTCTAGGATACACTGAGCTCCTCTCCTCTAGGATACACTGAGCACCTCTCCTCTAGGATACACTGAGCACCTCTCCTCTAGGATATACTGAGCTCCTCTCCTCTAGGATATACTGAGCTCCTCTCCTCTAGGATACACTGAGCTCCTCTCCTCTAGGATACACTGAGCACCTCTCCTCTAGGATACACTGAGCACCTCTCCTCTAGGATATACTGAGCTCCTCTCCTCTAAGATATACTGAGCTCCTCTCCTCTAGGATATACTGAGCTCCTCTCCTCTAGGATACACTGAGTACCTCTCCTCTAGGATATACTGAGCTCCTCTCTCCTCTAGGATACACTGAGCTCCTCTCCTCTAGGATACACTGAGCTCCTCTCTCCTCTAGGATACACTGAGCTCCTCTCCTCTAGGATATACTGAGCTCCTCTCCTCTAGGATACACTGAGTACCTCTCCTCTAGGATATACTGAGCTCCTCTCCTCTAGGATACACTGAGCTCCTCTCTCCTCTAGGATACACTGAGCTCCTCTCTCCTCTAGGATACACTGAGTACCTATCTACTCTAGGATACACTGAGTACCTCTATCATCCAGAATACACTGAGCACCTCTCCTCTAGGATACAATAATTACCTATCTCCTCTAGGATACAATGAGCTTGTCTCTCCTCTAGGATACACTGAGCACCTCTCTCCTCTAGGATACACTGAGCACCTATCTCCTCTAGGATACAGTTAGCTCCTCTCCTCTAGGATACACTGAGCTCCTCTCTCCTCTAGGATACACTGAGCTCCTCTCTCCTCTAGGATACACTGAGCTCCTCTCCTCTAGGATACACTGAGCGTCTCTCTCCTCTAGGATACACTGAGCACCTCTCCTCTAGGACACACTGAGCTCCTCTCTCCTCTAGGATACACTGAGCACCTCTCCTCTAGGATACACTGAGCTCCTCTCCTCTAGGATACACTGAGCACCTCTCCTCTAGGATATACTGAGCTCCTCTCCTCTAGGATATACTGAGCTCCTCTCCTCTAGGATACACTGAGCTCCTCTCCTCTAGGATACACTGAGCACCTCTCCTCTAGGATACACTGAGCTCCTCTCCTCTAGGATACACTGAGCTCCTCTCCTCTAGGATACACTGAGCACCTCTCCTCTAGGATATACTGAGCTCCTCTCCTCTAGGATATACTGAGCTCCTCTCCTCTAGGATATACTGAGCTCCTCTCCTCTAGGATATACTGAGCTCCTCTCCTCTAGGATACACTGAGCACCTCTCCTCTAGGATATACTGAGCTCCTCTCCTCTAGGATATACTGAGCTCCTCTCCTCTAGGATATACTGAGCTCCTCTCCTCTAGGATATACTGAGCTCCTCTCCTCTAGGATACACTGAGTACCTCTCCTCTAGGATATACTGAGCTCCTGTCTCCTCTAGGATACACTGAGCTCCTCTCCTCTAGGATACACTGAGCTCCTCTCTCCTCTAGGATACACTGAGCTCCTCTCCTCTAGGATATACTGAGCTCCTCTCCTCTAGGATACACTGAGTACCTCTCCTCTAGGATATACTGAGCTCCTCTCCTCTAGGATACACTGAGCTCCTCTCTCCTCTAGGATACACTGAGCTCCTCTCTCCTCTAGGATACACTGAGTACCTATCTACTCTAGGATACACTGAGTACCTCTATCATCCAGAATACACTGAGCACCTCTCCTCTAGGATACAATAATTACCTATCTCCTCTAGGATACACTGAGCACCTATCTCCTCTAGGATACACTGAGCACCTCTCTCCTCTAGGATACACTGAGCACCTATCTCCTATAGGATACACTGAGCACCTCTCCTCTAGGATACACTGAGCTCCTCTCTCCTCTGGTCAACTCGATCATAATGACGTTAACTTTGCCAGTTATTTGGCAATTAGTTGCATTATTCTTCCATATTTCTGATTAGTTTTATCATCTTTGGTCAGAAAGTGGTTCATATTGTTTGTTTTGTCAAAGTCCTAAACTTCAATCATATAAGACAGAACATGATTTGCCATTTTCTAGTAACAAGTGGATCTTCTGCTGATTGGCGGGTGACTTTTGAAGGCATCGTACCCCCGGGTTGAGGAAGAGGCTGAGGTTCTTGTGCAGCAGACTCTGGTTCTCCTGGTTCCCCGTGCAGAACTTTTGCAGGAACAGATGAGTGAACTTGATGATCTCCTGCATCTTCACGTCGTTCTGCAGACAGACAGAGGAAGAGCGGGTTCATCTTCAGAGGACAACGAGTGTACTTACTTTAGCCACAGCTTAACTGGCCCCAAAGGCCCCAAAGACCCCAAAGGCCCCAAAGACCCCAAAGGCCCCAAAGACCCCAAAGGGCCACCGAACCACAGTCTTTGTATACATATGTTCTTTTATTCATTGGGTGAGAGCCTTTATTCATAATCTAGTGCCAAACATTTAACAGTCTGAAATATATATAACTTTTGTAAAGGCTATTTCTAATATCTAATATCTTTATCTGTGCAGAATACAAGCTTTAAACACCATAAATAAACACAATAAAAACAATACGCTATTCATTGAGTACATTGATTGTTTATTTGGAGCCTTGCATTGTGCGCTGGGTCAAAGCAGATTCAAGCCGCCACGGCTCAGAGCTTCAATTAAGAAGCTTTTATTGTGGCGGGATCCAGTCTTACCTTGTCGTAGGACACTTGCAGCAGGTCCAGCATGACCTTGTGCGCTCCCATGTTCTTCAGCAGCCTCTGCTGCTTCTTCCAAACGCCGCTGCTGCACATCCTATTCAGCCTCTCCAGGATCTACAGACAAGAGGGCGTGGCCAGAGGGAGGCGAGGCCCAATCACAAGTGACACATTTAAATGAGACTCATATTTATGTTTGCGGTTTCATTTTCTGTTCTTAACAATAGTACAATTTATTCTCAAATTAAAAGAGTCTGAGATATTATCTATGAGTTTGACAGGATAATAAATAAATAAGAATAAAACATGATGGAAATCAAATTTCAGTTTATTCAGAGCAGATAAGTGTCCAAGTCGACTGCAATGCTCTGTGAAATGTGCAGGAGACGCTTTATTATTCTCTTGAAGCTGTTAAAGTACAATCACAAAAATGATGTATCCCTATCTTCATGTAAATTACTGAAGATGACTTCCGTGGGGTTCCTCAAGGCTCAGTGTCAGGCCCCCTTTTGTTTCTTTTGCAAACACATAGAAAACGATCCATGTCCAGTTTCCAAAATGTAAAACAAATCTTGACATTTCTTTTGTTTGTCTGTGGTGAAAATAATAAAATGCTATCTGTACCTGAATTGAAATGAAACATTTATAATATTTGGCAAATGGATGACATCGTGAGATACTGATGCTAAAAACTAAATCAAGATCTAAATCATTTGAACAACTACTATTTCAACTTATCTGTTTAATGATGAGGGTTTCCAAAATCTGGTTTCTTTAGACACATTTTAAATTCACTGACATTTCTGTACTTTCTGAGTGGAGGAAATGCTGATCACATTTTCATACAACAATGAGCGATAACAACTGTGCACACACTTCAACGGGATTTTGAAATACCATACCAAACACATATGAGCTGTATGATCACATTTTGGCATTTAGAATAGTATCAGTGTGAGAAAATGTGTCACTTATGAATAGGTGAAAATAGATGATGTGGCAAGATGGAAGAATGAAAGCAAAAATCTATTGGACGAAAGAAACGATCGATTTGATTGGCTGAACTTTTGATCCAGAAGGAGGGCGGTGGGGGGGGGGGGGGGGGGGAGGTTGAAAAGATAGTATTGATGGGGAGGAGGAACGATTAGATACACCAACAAGTCTTCCAATGTCCATTTTGTGTGAGTATTGGATAAACACTGATTTTCATCCTATTATTATAATTGTTTTAATTATAATTATTAAATAATTATTATAAAAAATATTATTATTATTTCATTTGGCTAATGCTGTGAGGATAGAGACACGATGAAATCATTCTGAGCCGTGACAGTCACCATTTCTGAAGAGAATAAGACAGGACCACCACAAGAACAACTTCAGCCCTCCCAGCCCCGCCCACATTGATTGATTGACCGGCGGTCTTTTGGACATGCACCAAAGAAACCCCCCGATGACCAGCGGGAACAACACAAGATACCTTTGAACCACTCGAAGGAATGCGGGTGCACGAGTGCTCTCACCTCGATGACCTTCTGGTAGTTCTCGTTGCCCTTCTCCTGCTTCTCCTTCTTGGGCGTTGCATCCTCTGATGCCCCCTGCAGGATGCAGAGGGTAAGACAGCATATGCAGTTCTCTCCGGGTGAGCTACTTTATTACACACACTTTAATCAAAGGTAAAGTATATGTGTTACGATTCTAAACACACATGTACGCAATCGAGCATTCTGGGCCACGCAGACGTGGACAGGAAGTCATGTGGACAGGAAGTCACGTGGACAGGAAGTCACGTGGACAGGAAGTCATGCGGATCCTTTATAGCTATGTATGTAGACTAAGAAAGTTATTTGACCATAATTATAATCAAATAAATCTGAAGTTACAAATAAACGACACAGTTGGAGTCGTCATCTCATTTTAAATATCTATAATTCAGAGGGTTGATATAAGAAAACGTCTTCTTCTTGGCACTTATTGGTTATGGATGAACTCTAGGGCAAGGAGATGAGTTTCCTCTGTAGGAGCCGTAGAGGTAGGGTAAGGAGATGAGTTTCCTCTGTAGGAGCCTTAGAGGTAGGGTAAGGAGATGAGTTTCCTCTGTAGGAGCCTTAGAGGTAGGGTAAGGAGATGAGTTTCCTATGTAGGAGCCGTAGAGGTAGGGTAAGGAGATGAGTTTCCTCTGTAGGAGCCGTAGAGGTAGGGTAAGGAGATGAGTTTCCTCTGTAGGAGCCGTAGAGGTAGGGTAAGGAGATGAGTTTCCTCTGTAGGAGCCTTAGAGGTAGGGTAAGGAGATGAGTTTCCTATGTAGGAGCCATGGAGGTAGGGTAAGGAGATGAGTTTCCTATGTAGGAGCCGTAGAGGTAGGGTAAGGAGATGAGTTTCCTCTGTAGGCCTCAGCCTTAGAAGTAGGGTAAGGAGATGAGTTTCCTCTGTAGGCCTCAGCCTTAGAGGTAGGGTAAGGAGATGAGTTTCCTCTGTAGGCCTCAGCCTTAGAAGTAGGGTAAGGAGATGAGTTCCCTTTTTGGTCTCAGCCTTAGAGGTAGTGGTTTGTGCATCTAACTCGAATTTCTCCTGCAGACCTCCTGGATCTTTTGGAATTGTCCTGGCCTGTGAACGCCTCGAGACCCCCCGGAATGAGACCCTCCAGAATGAAGTGGAGCATACGGGTGAGAGGGAAGTCTGGCTCAGCCTGCTGGCTCTGCGGCCCCTGAGACCCGACCCCGGACTAAGTTGATGTCAATGGATGGACGGAAAGGTGTGAAAGATTGGTAGTAACACGTTGCTCTGGAAGAACTCTGGGATGACGATGCTTCAGGAGTCATCCGACACTCAGGAGGAGCGCTTCATATCCACACAGGCAGCCGGAGGTGTTTCACTCCATCGCAGCACAAACCAACAAAACGACTTTCTTTCATTGTGCCCTCATGTCGGAGAAGAACAGCAGTGAAGAGAGAGTAGGCGTGACATGCAACAACCAGCCCCCGAGAGGAGTCTGAACTACCCAAGAAGAGTCTGAACCCCCCGAGAAGAGTCTGAACCCCCCCAAGAAGAGTCTGAACCAGGACCTGAACCACCGGAGACCTCAACCATTCCCACACCAACGTTGAGGACAGTGAGTGGAAAAACACGGATGCAAGGGTTAAAAAAACACATTTGTTTAGTTTCTGTTTAGCAGTTAGTTTCATGTGTAATATTCTGATTATCAGTTAATAATATTAGTAATAGTATTAATGTTTAATTCTAACAAGAAAATGGTTATTGTGGTAGTTTAAGTAGTGACTTTGAGTTAGTTGGTTTGTTAGTGGTTATTAGATTGTTGTATACATATCTACACACACACACATATATATATATATACATATATATGTATATATATATATATATATTTATATGTATAAATGTATGCAATATTATTATTTATTTTTTATATATATATATATATGTATATATATACATATGTACTGTTATTAGATTGTTTATACATATATACACACACAAATATATGTATATATATATTTATATGTATAAATGTATCCAATATTATTAGATTATTGTATACATATATATACACACACCTATATATATACTGTTATTAGTTAGTTTTATACATATCTATATCTATAGATATAGATATGTATAGATAGATTTAGATAGATATATAAACATATATACATACACTGATATCAGATTGTTTTAGTTATATGTGAATGTATATATACATATATATATATATATATATATATATATATATATATATATATATATATATATGTATATATCTATATATCTATGTATATAGATATAAAGTGGGTGTAACGGCCGAAGTAAAAGGGGCTTTTACCATTTGACCAATCAATCTCCTGATTGAGTTCTTTGACACCTTGATGAAGGCGTGTCCCAGCCTCCTTCTCTTGCACACTTAAGGTATCACAAAGCACCTCCCTGCCTCCTCCTACCTGTCCTTTTTCCTTCTTGTCCTTCTTCCCGTCTCCTCCTCCCGAGTTCTTCTTCTCCACCCATAGCTCTGACTTCTCCACCAGCGTCCGGAGGCGGTCCAGATCCGCCTTGATCAGCTTGTAGTTCTCTACGTCCTGAGAGGAGATCAACAGCTGGACCTGCAGAGGCCAGATGTGGAGGGTTACCACGGGCAACGGGCCAACAACAACAACAACAACAACAAACAATCCTCACGCAAACTGACAAACACTACACAACAGCCCTGAGATGGACCTGAGATGCTCCCCCAGCTGTGAAGAGAGAACACCTTGTGTGTGTGTGTGTGAGAGTGAGTGTGTGTGTGTGTGTGTGTCAGAGTGTGTGAGTGTGTGCGTGTGAGTGTGTGTGAATGTGTATGTGTGAGTGTGTGTGTGAATGTGTACGTGTGAGTGTGTGTGTGTGTGTGAGTTTGTGAGACTGTGACTGTGTGTGAGTGACTGTGTGTGTGTCTGTGTGTGTGTGTGTGTGTGTGTGTGTGCACCTGTTTGAAGGTCTGCAGCACTTCCTGTCTCTGGCTGAAGTGTCTGAAGAGCAGCTGCAGCGCTCCAGACACCAGAGGAGGATAGTCGTGCATCGTGAGGTGAGTCAGGACGCGCAGGAACATGCGGCCGCCCTCGTCGTCCATCTCCAGGATGCTGTTCCCCTTCCTGTTACACAACATGTCCACTTCCTGTTACACAACATGTCCCCTTCCTGTTACACAACATGTCCCCTTCCTGTTACACAACATGTCCCCTTCCTGTTACACAACATGTCCCCTTCCTGTTACACAACATGTCCCCTTCCTGTTACACAACATGTCCACTTCCTGTTACACAACATGTCCACTTCCTGTTACACAACATGTCCCCTTCCTGTTACACAACATGTCCCCTTCCTGTTACACAACATGTCCCCTTCCTGTTACACAACATGTCCCCTTCCTGTTACACAACATGTCCCCTTCCTGTTACACAACATGTCCCCTTCCTGTTACACAACATGTCCCCTTCCTGTTACACAACATGTCCCCTTCCTGTTACACAACATGTCCACTTCCTGTTACACAACATGTCCCCTTCCTGTTACACAACATGTCCACTTCCTGTTCCACAACATGTCCACTTCCTATTACACAACATGTCCCCTTCCTGTTACACAACATGTCTTCCTGTTACACATAAAGGACAATATCACACTCTGCTAAATGTGTGATGTATAATAATAATATTAATAATATTAATATTATTAGAATACTAATAATAATAATATAAATATTATTAATATTGTTAGTATTTTAAATAATAATAATAATAATATACCATTATGCAGTGATGGTGAGTTGTATTTGTGATGCTGTATTTAAGGTTTTATTTCCTGTGTGTTTTCCCCACATGTGAACATCATGCGTGTGCGTGACGTACCCGACTCCGAACATGGCCTCCGCCTGCTCCCCGATGTGCTGCAGGTTGATGGCGGCTGGACAACACACAAGAGAGGTGTCACTTCTACACACTCCTTCACCAAGTGTGTTGTTGGACACACATACACACACACACACACACACACAGACAGACAGACACACACAGGAACACACAGGAACACACACACACACAGACAGACAGAAACTCTCACACACACAGAAAAACATACACATTCACTTACAGGAACACACACACACACACACAGACCGACACACACACACACACACACAGACAGACAGACACACACAGGAACACACAGGAACACACACACACACAGACAGACAGAAACTCTCACACACACAGAAAAACATACACATTCACTTACAGGAACACACACACACACACACAGACCGACACACACACACACACACACACACAAAGAGACACACACAGACACACTCACTTACACAGAAAAACACCCACAGACACACACAAAAACACACAAAAACACACATACACAGAAACACAGACACACACACAGACACACAAATAGACACACACACTTTTAAAGGATGTTCAATTAAATGTACCTCTGGTCAATGGAGGCAGCACGTTTCATATTATGTATTTATGTATATTTGTATCTATGTATTTCATCATATTCTGAGGACATGCTGATCTCCCTGACGGACCTGCGTTCTCCGTGTTGGTGGTGGCGTCGGCGTCGGCCATCGGGTAGACGTCCACAAACTCCTTTTTGAACACGGACAGCAGGAAGGAGATGCGGTAGTCCAGGCGGACGTTCAGGATGAACTGGGGAGGAGTTACGCCCAGTTAGTAATAATAATAACTACACTAAGAGTTAGCCATTTATAAATAGTATTTCCCCTCATGTGGTATTCATAGAGATCAGTTTGACTCATTAACATCTTGTTGAGTTCTTCACACGTTTAATAAACACCTGAATAACGTGAATAATGTGAATAACATTAATAAAGTGAATAACATTAATAACGTGAATAACGTGAATAACGTGAACAACGTGAACAGCGTTAATAACATTAATAACGTGAAGAACGTGAAAAACGTGATTAACATGAACAGCGTTAATAACATTAATAACTTGAATAACGTTCATAACGTGAATAATGTTAATAATGTTAATAACATGAATAACGTTAATAACGTGAATAATGTTAATAATGTTAATAACGCAAATAACTTGAATAACGTGAATAACGTGAATAACGTTAATAACGTGAATAACGTGAACAACGTGAATAACGTGAATGACGTTAATGACATTAATAACGTGAACATTAATAACGTGAAAAACATTAATAACGTGAACAACGTGAATAACGTTAAGAACGTGAATAACGTGAATAACGTGAACAGCGTGAATAACATTAATAACGTGAACAATGTTAAGAACGTGAACAACATTACGAACGTTAATAACGTGAACAATTTGAATAACGTTAATAACGTGAACAACGTGAAAAACGTTAATAACGTGAATAATGATGACGTTTACGATGTTAACTAACCTGTAGTATCTCCAGTATCTTCAGCTTGGTGTCCATCACCGTCAGGTTCAACTTGTCAATACTGTCTTTACTGCCTCTCTGTCCGTCCAACGCATTCCCCGCCCCTGCCCCTGCCCCTCTGGCACCTCCAAATAAGGACTGCTTCCTATTGAGGACCATGGTGGACATGATCTGACCCATCCCATGTATGGAGCGCTTCATGTTCTTCCCTTCACAAGGAGGACAAGAGCAGATGTTACTCACCACCCACGTTATGCGTGTTCTCTCATTCATTACTCATGTATTATGATCCTCAACCAAAGTGATGTGACATCATCTAACAGTGTTCGAAGGCAGAGAGTACCTGATCCATCCTCATGGAACGAGACGCCGGCATATCCAGGATGGGGTCGACAGTCGATGATGCCCAGCAGGGTTCTGGTGAGTCTTAGTAGCTCAAAGAAACTGTAGAAACCAAAGTAGATCAAATGTCTGGCCAAGCTCACCACCTGGAGAAAGGAAGCAGAAGCAAAGGAGGTGATCATGGGAGACGAGTGTAAAGCAGAGTGAGCGGAGTCCGGCGAGCCGTCGAGGACCACCGACCTCGTACGTCAGCTTGTTCTTCTCCTCGTTGTGGAAGGGCAGCTCGTCGTTCAGGACGTTGTTGAGGTATTCCTCCATGAACGCCATCGTATTTGAGAAGCGGTTCTTCTTGTTGTCTCTGCTGTCGTCCATATGGGAGTCATAACTGAGAACGAAACACGGGAGGAACAATTTGAGGTGGTTTACCTGTGATGAACGAACCTAACCCTAAACCTAGAAAACAGTAAAGTATGAAGGTAGTGACAAGTCCCGACTGAGCTATCTAGGCTACAAAGACTTATTTTTCATGTAAAGATGTGTTTGCAATGAAACCTTAAGACGTTGGTAAGTTACTATGAAAATCTGCACTGGAGCAGGGTTGATCCTGAGTGCCATGTAGTTTAGTAAAACTACATGTCATTGGGAAGTCTTAAAGAGCTGAGGACTAACCAAATACAGAACTCAGTCATGGCACAGCCAGACCTCCTTGATGAGGAGAGGGTAGACAAGGAGGAGCTCACGAGTAGATAAGATGTACCACCTGAACAGGGACTTGAACCTCCTGGAGCCTCAGATTAAAAGTCTGACTCTCTACTGACTGAGCTATCCAGGCTTAGAAAAGACTTGTTTTTCATACAAAGATGTGTTTGCGTTGAAACCTTAAGACGTTCGTAAGTTAACATGAAAATCTGGACTTGAGCAGGGTTGACCCAGAGTGGCATGTAGTTTGGTAAAAGTTCAAGTTATTGGGAAGTCTTAAAGCCCCACTATGTAACATTTCCTACCTTAAAATAACAGCTTAAAAAAAATTGTGCCGCTACAATGACTTTTAATATGGCGATTTGCGCCTCCGCCACTGCCATCGGGGGTCTGTGGCCAGAAAACTGGAGAATGTAAGATTTTTTAGCCGCCTGCTCCCAGGCTGTAGTACCCGTATGTACCCAATTTCTAGCCTGAACAGGGATTTGAACCCTGGACTCTCAGATTTAAAGTCTGATGCTCTACTGACTGAGCTATCCAGGCATCAAATCTACTTTCTCTTTCACTAAAGATGTGTTTACCATGAAGATCTGGACTGGAGTAGCGTTGACCCGATACAAAACTCAGTCATGATTAAAGTCTGATGCTCTACCGACTGAACAAACAAGTTTGATCTCGAGAATACTTTTGGCCATTATCATAAAATGAAGTACAGGAAACGTAATCCAGATCCCAGACTAGCGTTTTACTTTCTACCAACTGAGCTATCTCGGCTCCTTTTGCCAAAAAGTCGGTCAAACCAGTCCGAAAACAGACGTCAAAAATGTGACAATTGACATGAACGTAACAAAAGACATTGCTTTAGTATTACAATGTACTAACTCTTTGATACTGATGGAGGTTGGGATCTCGGTCCAGAGGCGGGCAAATTTCACAGGTGTGACCAGCTCCTGGGGGTCTCGGTCCACGTGGGCATGGAGCATGAGGCGACAGAAGGAGGCCCGGATGTCAAAGGGCAGCGTCTCGTCCATCATGCACAGGAAGATGAGCTCCACGTCCAGCTGCTTGGAGATCTCATCGATGGCCAGATACTGGCGGTCCAGACACATGCGTGCAAAGAGCTTCAGCTGGTATCTGAGGGAGTCCACAACCACAAGGGCAGCTTTGCTTTCTACTCTTGTCACGGCTGGGGTAACGTGCAGTCTCCTGAAATATCGACGAACTCTTCGGTGCACGGCCCCTCCTCGAGTGCCTACCTGTAGTAGGTGAGGACGTTCTCGTCGTGGGCGTTGCCCTGCCTGGCCTCCTGAGCCAGCTGTCGGATGCCCTTCTCCTGCCTCTCGGTATTGGTTTTGTCTGTCCACACCAGCCACACCTGCAGGAAGAGACAAGAACCGAAACAAAGCTGATGAGACCCAGAAGACAACGTGGTTCTGCTTTCTCGTGTCCTCCGGTGCAATCGGTCTTCATCCACAGCTCGTCCGGTCTAGACAGCCCGGCAGAATAAGTCAGGGAAATGGAGAATTGTTGTGAATAATCTCGGATGGAAGGATTCCGTTGGAGGAAGAGATCGTTTTCTGGATTAAAATCCCACTCGTGAGCCATAACAGGGTTCTTACACATTTTGACCGATGTATTTCCATGACTTTTCCATGACTTCAAACCAAATGTCCAGGACCAAACTGAAATCTTGGTAAACAAATTTAAAAAGTAGAACATTTTGCGTATTGGGAGCGTACGCCGGCTTATGTTTTGAGCGTCTTTCTTTAAAAAACATATTAATTATCTCAAACTCGGCGTAAATGAACATGTGAATACAACAAATTTCCATGACTTTTCCCAAACTTTTAGGATTTAAGTTTTTTCCATGACTTTTCTAGGCCTGGAAATGATTTTAAAAATTCCATGACTTTTCCAGGTTTTCCATGACCGTACAAACCCTGCATAAGCAGAATCTACGGGAGTCGTCGTGTCACGGATCCAACGTCCACGGTTTGATTCCGGACTTGAATCTTTGTAGACGTAAACAGATTTACCTCTTCCTCATCTCCGTAGTCGTCCATCCCCAGGTAGTCTCCCTGACCGCCAGCAGAGGGCGCATCTTTGGGAACACGACGTCTAGATGAAGGAGGAAAGTTAAATTATAACATGTTGACATTGAAAGCATCATTTAGATCGGCGAGGAGGGTTTTGCGTTTACTTTGCAGCAAGAAACTATACTTCAAAATAAAAGCTTGGTTCTGGAAATTGAATACTCTCACTGGACTACTTTGATTCTGAAAAATAATCCTGTAACCCTACCACGGTCAACACGTCCAGAACCACGAGTTCAGTTACAGAGACCGCCAACGTCACGTCAGAAAAGCCTTGAATAATAATATAATAATGCAAAAAGGATTTGTAATTGAGGGGGTCAAAGGTCATCCCTCCTCACTCTGTCTTGATGAGGATGTCCTGGTTTTTGGGGTCCAGCACACATTTACAGATGAGTTCCTGAGTGACGGGAATAGCAACGTTGTTGGACACGCAGAGGTCCGACAGGTAGTCCAGAAACCTGCAAACACACACACACACACATCAGATGTTAAACTAACATTCAGCTGAAGCCCCTCCCCCCCACCCCACCGCTTTCCGCCCCCATGTGCACCTGGGCTCCCGGTTCCGGCGCACCAGGCTGACGAAGGTCTCCACCTCGGTCTTGGTGATGTGTTTCTCCAGCAGCTTCCTGTTGTTGTTGAGCAGCGCGGTGATGGTGTCCTCGGCCAGGATGTCGTAGCCGATCTGACCCTGCATCACGCCGAACTGCTTGGCTATGTGCTCCTTGGGGGGGGGGGGGGGGGGGGCATCATCATCATCATCATCACCATCATCATCACCATCACCATCATCATCACCATCACCATCATCATCATCATCTTCCTCCTCACCTGGTTCTTGCGGTAGTCGTCCTGGGAGTGCCGGAGGACCCTGTAGCAGAGTCTGAACATGTACTGGTAGGGAGAGTTCTTCTGGTCGGCCAGCTCCTCCAGCCGCAGCAGAGGACCCTCCCCTCCCCCACGGTCCTTGAAGGGGGCCTTCAGGATGCCGAAGATCTGGACACACAGGCAGGTGTTGGCTAGTGTACCGGTGGACTCCTACCCCCTTCCCCCCAGTGGACTCCTACCCCCTTCCCCCCAGGGGGTTGCCGGTGGACTCCTGCCCCCTTCCCCCCAGTGGACTCCTACCCCCTTCCCCCCAGTGGACTCCTACCCCCTTCCCCCAGTGGACTCCTACCCCTTCCCCCAGTGGACTCCTACCCCCTTCCCCCCCGGGGGTTGCCGGTGGGCTCCTACCCCTTCCCCCAGTGGACTCCTACCCCTTCCCCCCAGGGGGTGCCGGTGGACTCCTACCCCCTTACCCCAGGGGTCTGCCGGTGGACTCCTACCCCCTTCGCCCCAGGGTGCTACCGGTGGACTCCTACCCCCTTCCCCCCAGTGGACTCCTACCCCCTTCCCCCCAGGGGGCTGCCGGTGGACTCCTACCCCCTTCCCCTGTCGAAGGTTGGGAAAAGATGACCAGGACGGCAAAGTAAAATTCAAAACAAAGTGGATTTAATCCAGTGTGTTAGAACAAAAACTGATTTAGGAAGTCCGTCCTATTTCAAAAGGGGGAGGTAAGCACACAACAATTTGTTGATGCCAGAGTACGAGAGGAGGGCCAGACGAGTACAGAGAAATAGATCAGATATCGGTAGGTTTAGAATTTGGGACCCCGACAGGAACCATTAGAAAATGGAAAAAAATATAGTGCACACGCACACACTCAAGGTATAGAGTTTTAAGACGCATCAGGTCTGACAATGGCACACATTTCAACAACAAACACTTGGCAGAAGTTGAACGAGCACTGGGCGTAACCCACAGGTTTGGGTCGGTATATCATCCTCAGTCTCAGGCGCTAGTCGAAAGAGCCAATCAGACGATAAAAAGGAAGATAGCGGAAAATGTGCGAAGGCACCAAGATTACATGAGTGGAGGCGTTACCACTGGCGTTGATGTCGATGAGAACATCAGCAGGTGGGGATACGCATTTGACACCGCATGAGTTGCTGACCGGCAGGAGAATGCCGGGGCACCCCGAGATGGAGGTCATATGCCATCTCTGGATGTTAGCAAAATTGAAATGAGTGAATACATGACCGCACTAAAATCTCTCATCAAAGATCTCTCCAACCAGGTTGTTCGCGCCCAGGCGATTGATCCGGAAGGAAAAGAGACAAAGGTAAAGGTAGGAGACTGGGTCAGAGTTCAGGTTCACAGAAGAAAGTGGACTGAACCCAGGTGGACTGGACCGTACGAAGTGAAGGAGGTTACGTCACACTCGGTCCAGGTCAGAGGCAGGCGGGGGCAAAGTGGCATCACCTGACACATTGTGCCCCAGCTTCAAGTCTATTTAGGACATTGAACGAAGTAAGAACTGATTTGGAAAAATGCCAAGAACAAACAGAGTCTTCGGATAAAGTTTCGGAAAAGCCGGAACTCGGTTAACAGTGATTGGGAAGGCGGGTGGGAAATAGAGTCCCCTTCAAAATCTTCCGATGTGATAACATACGTGGATTTGACCAACTTCACTGCTAACGACCAATTAGAAATGGAAACAGGTTTCAATGGAGACCAAAACCTATGGTTCCAACAACTCAGATATACCACTAGAACTCAAAATGGATCTAGCTGCTTAGCATGCGCTGCTGCCCGCCCCAGAATGACCACTGCCCCATTTCCAACCCTGTTAATGATACTGTCGGGTTTGAGTGCATGATGAGATTGTTTTATAACTAACTGTAAAACTCTCAGCATCTTGTTCCCTGCAGTTTCTCCCACAAAGCCCCGTAGGAGTCCTGTCCTGCCCAGGTCCCTTTCAGTCCACCAGGCAGTATTCCTGATTGTGCATTTATTGAATCTTATGAAGGACTAACAGCAGATGTAAAGGGGGAGGGTTTGATCAATCACACTTTTGAAGATTAAAAGCCCAGTTATAGAACAACATTAAATGATAGAGTTCACACCATTAAGGTGTGAAAAGGGGGATTTGTTAAGAATCTAAAAACACATATTTAGTACCCCATGTCCCTCACTTTGCATTAAGGCCCCAAAGCCCCATATCTTTTGTCTTTCTATGACAGTAGCGCCCGGAACAGAGAGAACAGCTCATACTCAGCTCACACACATGTTTTGGAACATACTGACCTCGCTGGATAAGAAGCACAGATAGGTACAAACACTTTGTGACTTCGGCCAGAAGATGACACATCCACACCGGGAGGATGATTAGACACGCTGGGAGACTAGACACAAAACTATACACAACCCCCGGCTCTCACCTCACCCTGACCTCACCCTGACCTCACCCTGACCTCTCAGTCGTAGAACTGAGGTTTAATAAGAGCCGTACCTGTCACCCTCAAAGAACTTGTTTATGAAAGCAACAGATAGTTTCAATGCCTTTATAGTTTCTATTATATCAAAACTCCACAGCTGCACAACTCCTGCTTTAGATATAGAACAACACACACACACACACACACACACACACACACACACACTGATATGATGGCGAGAAGATGGTGAGCCAGAGGGTGACATCACCCTGAGCTCCATCAGAAGGTGTTCAGTGTCTAAACCAGGAACACCTCCATCTGTTTAACCAACCAGGGCTGCTGTCGTGAGCCCAGAGGGTGGGACCACCCTGAGCTCCACCCTGAGCTCCACCCTGAGCTCCACCCTGAGCTCCACCGATGAGACGGACAACGTTTAAACTGAGTGACGTCTCCATCTATTTTATCCCATCACGCCTACTTTTAAAGACTATAAAGAGTCACGTTGTCCTTGAAACGGGAGTCTGTTATCGAACGATGCTTTAAGCCGACTTCATTCAGGCCCGTGCTGCACCTTAAATATTTTGTGTCTTTGGAGTTTTTGTTCTAACACACTGGATTAAATCCACTTTGTTTTGAATTTTACTTTGCCGTCCTGGTCATCTTTTCCCAACCTTCGACACCCCCCAGTGGACTCCTACCCCCTTCCCCCCAGTGGACTCCTACCCCCTTCCCCCCAGTGGACTCCTACCCCCTTCCCCCCAGTGGACTCCTACCCCCTTCCCCCCAGTGGACTCCTACCCCCTTCCCCCCAGGGGGCTGCTGGTAGACTCCTACCCCCTTCCCCAGGGGGCTGCTGGTAGACTCCTACCCCTTCCCCCAGGGGGCTGCCGGTGGACTCCTACCCCTTCCCCCAGTGGACTCCTACCCCTTCCCCCAGTGGACTCCTACCCCCTTCCCCCCAGGGGGCTGCTGGTAGACTCCTACTCCCTTCCCCCCAGTGGACTCCTACCCCCTTCGCCCCAGTGGGCTCCTACCCCCTTCCCCCCAGTGGACTCCTACCCCCTTCGCCCCAGTGGACTCCTACCCCTTCGCCCCAGGGGCTGCCGTGGACTCCTACCCCTTCCCCCAGTGGACTCCTACCCCTTCGCCCCAGTGGACTCCTACCCCTTCCCCCAGTGGACTCCTACCCCTTGCCCCAGGGGGCTGCCTGTGGACTCCTACCCCTTCGCCCCAGTGGACTCCTACCCCTTCCCCCAGTGGACTCCTACCCCTTCCCCCAGTGGACTCCTACCCCTTCCCCCAGTGGACTCCTACCCCTTCGCCCCAGTGGACTCCCACCCCTTCCCCCAGGGGGCTGCTGGTAGACTCCTACCCCTTCCCCCAGTGGACTCCTACCCCTTCCCCCAGTGGACTCCTACCCCTTCCCCCAGTGGACTCCTACCCCTTCCCCCAGTGGACTCCTACCCCCTTCGCCCCAGTGGACTCCTACCCCCTTCCCCCCAGGGGGCTGCTGGTAGACTCCTACCTGCTTGAGGATGTTCTGCTCCCTCATCAGCTTCTGCCTCTCCCGGTTGGCTTTGGTCATGAGGACGTCCAGGACCGACTGGCCGCTGTTCAGGGCGTCGGCCACGAAGAAGACCACGTCCTCCAGCAGCTTGATGGCGAACCTGAGCGAGAGAAGCCGAGCATGTGACACACACACTCACACAGTCACACACACAGTCACACACACTCACACACAAACACACACACACACACACACACACATGCTGCGTACCGCCGGTCGTTCTGGCTGATGAAGCCCTGGCTGAACTGTTCCACCACGGTGCTCAGCATGGCGCTGGCATCGTTGGCGAAGTCCAGATCTCTGATCTCCATCACGGGAACCGAGACGATGGCGAACGCCTCCTTGTCCTCCTTCGTGGGACACGTTCCCAACTGCAGAACCACAACTTGTATTATCTGTAGTTCTCTGGTCGAAGGTTCTCTAGTCAAAGGTTCTCTAGTTCTCTTGTCAAAGGTTCTCTAGTCAAAGGTTCTCTCGTGCTCTAGTCAAAGGTTTTCCAGTTCTCTTGTCAAAGGTTCTCTGGTGCTCTAGTCAAAGGTTCTCTAG
>CM070097.1:2235974-2243474 GCA_036178185.1 Liparis tanakae
AAGGAGACTTCTTATAGACAATGGAGACATTGGAGTAGTTGGAGGCGTTAGAGACTTTGGAAAAAGTTTCCAACGTCTTCAAAGTTTCTAGACGTTGAAGACGATGGAAACTTTGGAGACGTTGGAACGTTAAGGACGTAGGAGACATTGGAACCGTGAAGACGTTGGAACGTTGGAACATTGAAGACGTTGGAGACGTTGGAGGCTTTGGAAAAAGTTTCCAACGTCATCAAAGTTTCGAGACGTTGAAGACGATGGAGGCTTTCGAGGATCTAGAGTCGTTGGAGACATTGTAGACGTTGAAGACGTTGAAGACGTTAAAGACGTTGGAGAAGTTAGAGGTTATGGAGACTTTGGAGACGTTGGAGAGGTTCAAAGCTTAAGAGACTTTGGTGATCTGGTATAGAAGTTGGAGACGTTGAAGACATTGGAGACAGACTTTGGAGACGTTGGAGAGGTTCAAAGCTTAAGAGACTTTGGAGACGTGGGAGTCTTTGGAGACTTTAGAAACTTTGGAGGATATAGTGCTCACATTCACATTCCTCAGCTAAAGCTAGAAAGCCGTTAGCTTGGTTTGGAAACTTTTTCTCAACTG
Organism: Liparis tanakae; assembly: GCA_036178185.1. Classification (NCBI taxonomy): domain Eukaryota; kingdom Metazoa; phylum Chordata; class Actinopteri; order Perciformes; family Liparidae; genus Liparis; species Liparis tanakae. The sequence continues at coordinate 2,236,570 of CM070097.1, forward strand.
TTTTATCGAGCGACTCTTTTTTTCAGGTGGCAAGAGAAAGAACGAGTGGGGCCTGTTGAAGGGAGAGAACATCCTGGTACCGCACATAGAGTCATGGTAGCTTCAGCGAGAGACAACGCTAACAACGCTTTAGGGCGTGAAGTCCTAACAAAACATAACTCCATCCCACAGGGTGGGTTCCTTCCCTCTGGACCACCGGGCTGTACCACCGGTCATCTCCTTCCCTCAGCTGTTAGCATACGACGCTAGCGAGGCTAAAACGGTGACCTATTGTTCTATTCAGGTCTCAGTGAAAGTCAACAAGTGAGGCTGGAAAGGTTAAGATCGAGTCAAATACACACGGGTGGGTGAAAGTCCCCGATACAGGAACACACACACACACACTCGTGGAAATCTCTCTTGGACACACTTGGTACCACTTCCTCTTCCTGGCAGACAGCCACACACAGCTGGCACGTTCTCTTTGCGTTCAAGGTTGGGTTCTCCACGCTAAAACGCCAGACACGGAAAACTGTTTGGACATCGGGAACAAGAAGTTTGAACTGAAGACAGGAAGTGAGACACAACTATAGAAGTAAAGCTGCATCATTCTGCATGTGAGGTTTATGTGAGGTTTATATGATGTTTATATGAGGTTTATGTGAGGTTTACATGATGTTTAGTTGAGGTTTAGTCCTGCATTTGGGTTCAGTTAATCAACGGTTACAGCAATGCCGTTAAACGCACTTCAAACCTCAAACTCAGTGACAAGAGGTAACCTATGCAAGCAGTGTGTGTGTGTGATCTATAATGTGTACTATGAGCATAACTTTTACTTAAACCTGCACTAAAGATACTTAAAGTATGTGTAGAGTACTCATTGCTCCCCATACAGCATGATGTACCTTCTAAATGAACTGAATATATTCATGTTTATGTTTATTTTATTATAACAATTCAACATAATCTGATCTTCAACGCTCAATAAAGAATGTGGGTGTGACTGAACAATGACAATAAAGACTGTAGATAACCAGTACACAACGCATAGACCTCAACCAGGGGGCGACTCCTCTGGTTGTATAGAAGTCTATGCTTCATGTGTTAAAGCTACATTCCCTTTCCTGCCCACCAGAGGAGTAGTTGTATAGAAGTCTATGCTTCATGTGTTGACGTTGCATTCTCTCTCCTGACCAGCAGGGGGTGACTCCTCTCGTTGTATAGAAGTATATGCTTCATGTGTTGAAGTTGCATTCTCTCTCTTGACCCCCATGGGTTTCTCCTCTGGTTGTATAGAAGTATATGCTTCATGTGTTGAAGTTGCATTCTCTCTCTTGACCCCCATGGGTTTCTCCTCTGGTTGTATAGAAGTCTATGCTTCATTATGTTACATCTGCAATCTCTATCCTGACAACCAGGGGTCGACACCTCTGGTTGTATAGAAGTCTATATAGTGACTCTACTTCTCTTGATGTATTCCCTCAGTAAACATTGTAAACATGAGTTTATGTCTCAGTCTCTAGTTTCAAGTCTTCTTCTATACAGCATGATGTCATAATTTATTACATTACGCTTTAGAGGCGGGGCTAAGAGGTGATACGACATATGCGGTATCTCTAAGCCCCTCCTTCTCTGTCCATTTATGGTAACTTCCTGTTCAGTGGTTGATAAAAAGAAGATCAAAACATCCACAAACCAACGAGGACGTCGCCATAACGACGTCCTCTCGTTTACGATGTATTTTATAACGTATCGTACTTAGTTATTTATTTAGCTCGTTAGTTATATTTAGCTTCACTTTTTAGCATTTTTGGTAATAATAAGCGTTTCTGCTAGAGGCTGTAAAAACTGTGACCATTGTCAGAAAGTCATCTTTCCCACGGTCCCTGAACACATCGGAATCTAAAAGTTACGTATATTTTATTATTCCATATTTAGTGTTTTCAGAAGAGTTGTTTAGTCCAGTGTGACTGTTGCATTCTGGGAAGGTGTTTGCTCAGCATTCAGACAGTTTAATACACAAACTGTTGTTGATATAACTTATTGATTAGTTATCAGCAAGTTGACTGACCATGTTGAACTCCCAGCTGTGTAGAGTGTGTGCATGTAGTAGTACATGTACACACTCTGTGTAGAAGTACACCACACTGACACTTTAACCCTTTATGTCACATTTAATATCTAAACATTGACACAGTTGCTGCTCGTGCACGAACGCGTGCACGCACTCACCCCAGGGTGCTGATGAAGCCATTCACGGTTCCCTCCGCGTACAGAGACACGATATCCCCGATGTGGAGGAAGCTCGAGGCGGAGTCCGACATCCCGCAGCCGGCCGGGTCCTCTGGACTGACTCCCCCCTCACCCCCTCACTCCTTCACCTCACCCCTCACCCCTCACCCCTCACTCCTTCACCTCACTCCTCACTTCTTCACCTCTCTCTCTCTCTCTCTCTCTCTCTCTCGCTGCGCGTGAGAAAAGTTGAGAAGAGAATCCAGAAGTTTGTTCCTGTGCGCGTGCAGCAGCTCTGGAGGTGTGGACGCGGTTCCGGATCAGGTCTCTGCCGGGTTCTGCATGACAGCCGAGCCGCAAAAACCTTCAGGGGAAACAGAACCGGTTCCGGCACGATGCGCTCCTCTCACTGCGCGTGCGCGTCTGTCCGTAACGTGCGTGTGTGTGTGTGTGTGTGTCGGCATTGCGTGTATGTGGTGTAGAGACACACGGCACGGCACTGTTCGTGCACGTGCGCGCTCACGCCAAAAACTCCGGTATTGAAAACCAGGAAGTGAGTCGAGGTGTTGATAAGAACACTGGTGGACACACGCACACACACGCGCGTGCACGGGAAAACCTTCAGGCTCGCGCACACAAGCCCCGCCCCCAGCCACAATCCACTTTAACCAAAACAAGTTAAGTGACATATTTACACATACAAACGTTTAAATAAATATGCATTGATATAACTTCAGCTGTTGACACGATGACTGGTTTATAATGTCTATCATGGTTATGTTGGTCATTCACCGTTTTAATATGAGAGATTGTTTCACTGCGTGACAATAAAATGTGTCTATTAATATATGTTTCAACTAATTAACCCTCTGCATCAACATGCATCATATATGTACGAATGTGTGAATTCACCACTTCACCACTAGAGGCGCTATTGTGTTATAGGGTCACAACATGACCTCAGACATGACACTTCATTTTCACATTAGTTATTGTATTGTGGTTCCAGAGCAGTTATATTTTTTAGAAGAAGAATCATTATGTATATATATGTATATACATATATACATACATATACACATATATATACATATATATACACACATATATATATATATATATATATATATATATATATATATATATATATATATATAATGATGTGTAGATCATATGTATTTTACTCTTTTAAAATACTAAAGAGTGAACGTTCCCATTTAGTAGTCAACTCACTCCACCTATCCATTAAGAGATTTATAACGTGTTTGTGTGTGTGTGTGTGTGTCTTTGTGTGTGTGTGTGTGTGTGTGTGTGTGTGTGTGTGTGTGTGTGTGTGTGTGTGTGTGTGTGTGTGTGTGTGTGTGTGTGTGTGTGTGTTTATGTGGTTTCCATGGTGAATGCTGGCAGTCGGGGTTCCGGAGGTCTGCGTGGTGATGAAAAGAAAAGCCAGAGAACGTATTTATTTCTGTGAGAGAATGTGTGTCTGTGTGTGTGTCTGTTTGTGTGTCTGTGTGTGTGTTTGTTTGTGTGTCTGTGTGTGTGTTTTTGTGTCTGTGTGCCTATGTGTGTGTGTGTGTGTTTGTCTGTGTGTGTGATTTTCTGTGTGTCTATGTATGTGTGTGCATCTGTGTGTGTGTGTGTGTGTGTGACACAGTTGTGTACATTTTGAAGGAAAGTTGCTGCTGACAGATTTAGAAACAGACAGATGTCTAAATAGGTTAAAGACATTTTTAGTTTCCATCAGAACTTCTCTGGAGGTCAGAGGTCGGCTAAGTGGGCCGAAGACGGGGAGCAGAAATCAGAATCAAACGCACGACTGATTTATTTTGCTCTCCGCGACGGAGCGGGTGTCTGAACTCAGATCATTCAGAGTCGACACACTGAAGCATCAGAGAGGTTTATTCTGAAGACCATCAAATCAAACAGCTCCGGAGATTTAGATTGGATTTAAGAAAGGAGGAATCCACACCAACCTTCTCTCCCATATAAGGTGTGTGTGTGTCTGTGTGTGTATGTGTGTGTGTGTGTGTGTCCACTGACCCCTGTTGTCCTCAACTCTTACCTCTGGACAGACTGACAACCTTATATAGAGCTGCAGGAGCTGAGAGGACTGAGCTGGATGATGGATGGAGGTCATCAGTCTGAGGAGAGGCAACACAACTGTAACGACTGTAAAGACTTCAACAACAATAACGACTGTAACAACTGTAACGTCTGTAACGACTGTAACTACGACTGTAAAAACAATAACGATGACTGTAAAAACAATAACGACGACTGTAAAAACAATAACGACGACTGTAAAAACAATAACGACTGAAATAACAATAACAACTGTAACGACTGTAACAACAATAATGACTGTAACGACAATAACGACTGTAAGAACAATAACGACTGTAACGACAATAACAACTGTAAAAACAATAACGACGACTGTAAAAACAATAATGACTGTATCGACTGTAACGACAATAATAACTGTAATAACAATAACGACTGTAACGACTGTAACAACAATAACGACTGTAACGACAATAACAACTGTAATAACAATAACGACTGTAACGACTGTAACAACAATAACGACTGTAACGACAATAACGACTGTAAGAACAATAACGACTGTAACGACAATAACGACTGTAACGACTGTAAGAACAATAACGACTGTAACGACTGTAACAACAATAACAACTGTAACGACTGTAACGACAATAACGGCTGTAACAACTGTAATATCTATATCGACTGTAACTACGACTGTAACGAGTGTAAAGACTTTAACGACATGTTACATCTAACGACTGTAACATCTGTTACAACTTAAACAATCTCGACGGGGGACCTTGGCGTCTCTGCGCCGTGGCTGATTACAGTAACAGATGTACATAACTGATGAACTCAACCCTCAACTGTGGATGCTCAATGAATCGGTTTGAGTAGAAAAGTGAACTTTCTCTGACTCAAGCTTCTTAAACGTGACTTTCTTTCTCGTTCCTTTCCTTGTGGCACTAAATATATGAGGGCCGTGTACGCTTTAGTGAACGTTGTCTTTCAACCTCTCCTGCCACTTAAGAGAGCACACATCTAGTCGATGAAGAGTGAGAGCCTGGCTGCAGGGCTTTCCTCCTGCATTCCTTCCTCCGGTCAGCAGGCGACCCGACGAGTCGCTGCACGCCTCGAGGAGCTCGTGGAACATCTCCCCACTCAGCACTTCTTTTGTCCTTTCTAAAGCCGACGGTAAAGAGTTAAACGCTTTAATTATATTAACGTTCATCCTGCGGTAATCTATTTTCCGCTTCTTGTTCTTGGGAGTGAGACGGGATGAACACCGCGGGCTAAAGATAAGACGCTTACATATTTATAACATTTTCATTAACTTCAGATCATTTTACCGACATGACTTTCCTCTCTAAATCGAAGATGTTTGTGATTTCACGCGTTAGTGAACAGCTCCCGGCACTAGGTGGCGCCTTTGAGGAAACGGAGAAAAGAAGGTCATTTAAGACCAGATTGAGGCCGCGGACTAACAGTCAAACAATGACCTCCTTACGTCCTTTCCTAACCACTTGTCCTTGACCTCTGTGGAACACGTCACAAACCTATGGTACCTGATGCACATATTGACACTGCCCTGGTGCATCATGGGGGAACAGTTGATGATCTGTAAAACCTACTGAAACACACCAGACTACACACACACACACACACATCGCCCATTTGGCAAACACTGTACAGAGGCCATCACACGCACACACTCTCAAACACACACAAGACAATAACTCTACACATCCACACTGATTACGCACACATGTACACGTGCGTGTGTGGTGTGTATTTGTGTGTGTAGTGTGTGTGCTTGGTATGAGTGTGTATATTTGTGAGTGTGTGTTTGTGTGTGTGTGTGTGTGTGTGAGTATGTGACTATGTGAGTATGTGAGTGTGTGTTTGAGTGTGAGTGTGGCGGGGGGAGTGCATGTACGTGAGTATGTGAGTGTGTATGTGTGAGAGAGTTAATGTGTGTTTGAGTGTGTGTGTGTGTGTGTGTGTGTGTGAGAGAGGTTTTTTTGTGTGTGTGAGTGTGTTTGTGTGTGTTGCCACTGATAGCTTGACCTTATGATCGGCTGTAAACTTGCGTCACAGTTTCAAGAGTACAGTGTCTCCCCCCAGTGGTGAGACGTGTAACTGTAGCTCTGAATATTATACCAATTGTTTACACTGGAATGAGGATTGTTGTTGTAATTCTCCTTCGATTTAATCTGTCTACAAATAATTATAACTGTGTCGTTGAGCTGGTTCTTCTCATGATGTACAAGTAAAACCAGTAAAACCAGATCCCAGAATCCTGGTTCAGAGCCAGGACTCTGGGTTTAGTTCCTGGTTCATAGTGTGTACTAAACTGCACCAGGAAGCTACTTTCTGCATAAATATACTCAAGATATCTGGAACATTACTGTAGGGAATTATAATAAATGTCTTGCACTTTCTGTTTAATCTACACAGTGTTCTGTGCATTATGGTCTGGACTCTGTTGACAGGATACTTCATTTGAATGATTATATTAAAGGAACATTTGTATTTGATAAAGACTACTTGTAGCCCAGTGTTTGTACACAGTGTGGTATAATTTCACTACACTAAAAAATATGAATACTTCCTGTACAGCAGAAAGTATATTTTATTCTTAGTTT
>CM070097.1:2248474-2285974 GCA_036178185.1 Liparis tanakae
CTGGTGTAATGATCATCTCATAAAGACTCAAGCGTCTCCTTTTTCTCCTCTCCAGGCCTCCAGACTGGCAGAGACCACCAAACTGCAGGAGGAGGTGACAAAGGTACGTTATTGATCCACCTATTGATCCGTCTATTGATCTGCTGAAATCATTTGATTAGAGAAATCTGAAGAATTCACAACTTTTTAGACAGTGATTCCATTTTGCTAAATATTTATAGAGAATTTAAAAAATGTATACCATTTTAATTATGATTTCCTGTCTGTCTGTCTGTCTGTCTCTCCTCCAGCTGTCTGACAAGCTAAAGAAGAAACAGGAGAGGTGAGTCTCCTTTTATGATACTGAGTATTTCTAGATGATGATGAAGAGTTGGACTGTAAACTGAAAACATGAGAAAGTTCACAACACGTTTCTGTTTTTTGTAGTTTTCAGCGACTGCAGGGAGAGAAAGAGGCTCTATACAACGACAGCAGGTCAGAACTACTGCTACTGCTACTGCTACTGCTACTACTACTACTGCTACTACTTCCTACTCTTGTCATTTGTTATTTTTCCACATCAGTTATTGTTGTTTACTGTTTGCTTCTCTGAAGGACAAAGATTGACGAGATCAACCAAAGAAAAGAGGAGGATTTAAAGGCCACGAACATCCGCATTCAGAAACTACAGTCCGACATGATGGCAGCCAATCAGGTGAGACCTCAGAGAAGTACTCCGATATGTTAATGCAGTAGAAAGTGAGTTAAATACCTTCAAAGGGTACAAAAGTATCAGCAACACAAAATACTATAGTTTGCGAATTATATAATATATATTTTATTTATGAAAACATCCCCTTCAAACAGATGGATTTACTCACGATTACATTTGAACGCATCATGATAACGTCACAAATCACCTGCGCTTAGAAGCATCGTAATGTAACTTAATGGAACCTCCATCAGCGTTAGCTCCGTTAGCTTTAGCTTTTGCTCCATTAGCATTAGCCGTTAGTCCCGTAAGCGTTGGTTCCGTTAGTATTAGCTCCGTTAGCATTCACAGTTAGTTCCGTTAGCCGTTAGTTCTGTTAGCGTTTGTTTCTTTAGCGTTAGCTGTTAATTCCACTAGTGTGTACTGTAGTGTATTAGTCGTACAGTGTTTTGTCTCAATAGTCTGATATCAAATAGTCCCACAAGTATTGAAAGATATCAGAAAGGTAACAGTAGCATGAAATACTGTACTATTAATACTCAATCACAAGTACCTCAGAAATGTGTGACCGACGTCACGTTTGTGTTTTTAGGCGACAGCCGAGCTGAGAGAGCAGATGCAGAGCAAAGAGAGAGAGCACGAGCTGGCTGTGCTTACCTTGAAGGATCAGGTAACACACACTCACAGAACCGTTGTCTAGAACCCTTATCTAGAGCCCTTATCTAGAGCCCTTGTCTAGAGCCCTTGTCTAGAGCCCTTGACTAGATCCCTTGTCTAGAACCCTTGTCTAGAACCCTTTACTAGAGCCCTTGACTAGATCCCTTGTCTAGAACTATTGTCTAGAGCCCTTGATTAGATCCCTTGTCTAGAACCTTTGTCTAGAACCCTTGTCTGGAGCTCTTGACTAGAGCCCTTGACTAGATCCCTTGTCTAGAACACTTGTCTAGAGCCCTTGACTAGATCCCTTATCTAGAACCCTTGTCTACACACTGTATGTTTCATAATTTAAAGTTAGTTAGTTTTTGCCGTTGATCTTTTCTAAATCTTCTATTAGTCGATGATGCTACTGCTGTGCTTCTTGTCCTCCTCTGCTTTCTATTTTTCTCTCTTCTCCTTTATTTCTGTTCTTCTTTCTATGGTCGCGCCTCTCTTCCGCCTGTCTTCTTCTTTTGGTTCTTTGATGTTCTTGCTTTTTGTGTGTGTTTATGTCGGTACTCTCTTTGTGGTGACGTTGGCTCCGGTTCTCTCTGCTGCCCCCTGCCTGTGGTGCGTCGGTACTGCAGGTAGCCAATCAGAGCGCCGTCAGTCAGGAACAGGTGGACAACATCCTGCAGGAGAACGATGCTCTGAGGACTAACCTAGCTGCTCTAGAACAGGTAATACACCTAGAGAACCTCATCCAGAGATGTACCCCCAAACAGGGTTCTCTGGACTAACCCAGCTGCTCTAGAACAGCTCATAGTTATGAGGTCCAACATCTCCAGAACAGGAGTTTACATAGATAGTATTTTACAACATTGCTCTGGGGACTGGACTACTCCATTCCAATAGGGTTCTTCCTGAAAGACTGAAGGTGTTGGGTTCTCGAGGAAACCATTGGAATACTAAAGAGTTCTTCGTAGAACCCCTTGGTGGGTTCTAGATAAAAACGTAAGAATATAAGTGTTCTCACCTCCTGGATTTACCCCGTTTGGACCTACAGGAGAACCGTGCTCTGGGGACTAATCTGTGCGCTCTTGAACAGGTAAGTACATAAAAGACCTGACCTAGAACCCTCGTCTAGAACCTTAGATTGGTGGTCTGAAACCAATATGGGTCTTAACACCTAGAACCCGTTTCTAGAACCCTAACCAAATGTGTTTGATTCAAAAATGTTCATAAGAATCAGATGAAATATGAATTGTATCTTGGTTGGAGCAGCTTCTGAAACAGGAACCCCAACTAGAACCTGTGTGTGTTCTCCGAGTTCTCCATCTCCATCTCCCCTGCTTGATAAGAACATTCTTCTGCCACATGTTCCTCTCTGATCGTCTGGGTTCCTCGTGTTCCCCTCTGGTCATCTGGGTTCCTTGTGTTCCCCTCTGGTCATCTGGGTTCCTTGTGTTCCTCGTGTTCCCCCTGTTCCCCTATAATTGTCTTGGTTCCTCGTGTTCCGTGTGTTCCCCTCTGATCGTCTGGGTTCCTGGTTCCGTGTGTTCTCTCAGATCCAGACGGTGAAGACCCAGGAGGGGAACCTCCTCCGTGAGCAGCAGGAGGCGCTGACGCTCGAGCTGCTGCAGAGACGAGCGGAGCAGGAGAAACACCTGGTGGAGAAGGAGGAGCTGGAGACCCAGCTGCAGGTACCACACACACACACACACAGGTACCAGATACACACACACACACACACACACACACAAGGACACAAGGAGGCGCTGACGGGAAGTCCCTCCTCCTCCTTCAGGAGTGGAGCTTTGCCAACCGGAAGCTGCTGGAGCAGCTCACAGAGGAGGAGAAGGAGAAGGAGAAGCTGCTGAGGGAGCTGGAGGAGGCCAAGAAGGTACACACTCACACACACTCACACTCACACACGCACACACACACACACACACACACACACACACACACACGCACACAGACGGTAAGCTTTTAAACAAAGTCATGATCTCTGTGTGTGTGTGTGTGTGTGTGTGTGTGTGTGTGTGTGTGTGTGTGTGTGTGTGTGTGTGTGTGTGTGTGTGTGTGTGTGTGTGTGTGTGTGTGTGTGTGTGTGCGCAGACAGCAGAGAAGAGGAAGGCCATGCTGGATGACATGGCCATGCAGCTGAACCAGGAGAAGAGCGACCACAAGGAGGCGCTGTCTGACCTCAAGCTGCAGCACGAGAAGGAGGCGAGACTTTGTGTTGTTCTGGGGGATTGTTTATCTTGTTTACATTATTCCTGATGTTTGTTTATCTTGTTTACATTATTCCTGATGTTTGTTTATCTTGTTTACATTATTCCTGATGTTTGTTTATCTTGTTTACATTATTCCTGATGTTTGTTTATCTTGTTTACATTATTCCTGATGCTTGTTTATTTTGTTTACATTATTCCTGATGTTTGTTTATCTTGTTTACATTATTCCTGATGTTTGTTTATCTTGTTTACATTATTCCTGATGTTTGTTTATCTCGTTTACATTATTTCTGATGTTTGTTTATCTTGTTTACATTAATCCTGATGTTTGTTTATCTTCTTTTAATCATCTCCTTAACTAGTCTCTCTTTCTCTTCCTTGTTTCCTCTCCTCATGTTCCTGTCCCTGTCTCCTTTCCTTGTCTCCTCAGGTCCTAGGGGTGAGGGCTCGCTACGAGAAGGAGCTGCGAGGCCTCCATGAGGAAAAGAACCGCTCTGAGGAGGAGATCAGACAGCAGCTCAAAGAGGAGAAGGTGAGGAGGAGCACAAACACTCAGGGTTCGTACGGTCATGGAAAACCTGGAAAAGTCATGGAATTTTAAAATGGTCATTTCCAGGCCTGGAAAAGTCATGGAAAAACCTAAATCATAAAAGTTTTTGAAAAGTCATGGACATTTGTTATAATCACATGTTCATTTACGCCGAGTTTGAAATAATTAATATGTTTTTTTTAAAGAAAAACGCTCAAAATATAAGCCGGCGTACGCTCTCAATACATAAAATGGAAATTTGGTTTAAAGTCATGGAAAAGTCATGGAAATCCATCGGTGAAAATGTGTAAGAACCCTGACACACACACATAAACACACACACACACTCAGAGACACGCATACGCACACACTCACACACACACATATATATATATATATATATATATATACAATTTATAACCTGTGTGCGTGTGCCTGTGTGTGTGTGTGTGTGTGTGTCTGTGTGTGTGTGTGTGTGTAGGCCCGCTCCAGGGCTCTGGAGGGCCTCCAGCTGCGTGTGGAGGAGCTTCAGCTTCAGGTTCAGTCGATGGAGGGAACCAAAGGCTGGTTTGAGAGGAGGCTGAAGGAGGCCGAGGTCAGTGTGTACACGTGGAGTTATGTATACATGTATGTACTTATATATTATACATGTATTTAGTTGTATATTTATACATGTATGTAGTTGTGCAGGTGGGCACCAGGAAGCCGCCTCGTTCTTCTGGGAACATTAAAGTATTGATTATTGATTTGTTCTATTTAGGAAAAACTAGAGAAAAACTCTCTGGAACATCAGGAGGAGAACGAGAAGCTTCAGAGAGAACACACACTACACCTGGAGGTACACACACACACACTACACCTGGAGGTACAAACACACACACACTACACCTGGAGGTACACACACACACTACACCTGGAGGTACACACACACACTACACCTGGAGGTACACACACACACTACACCTGGATGTACACACACACACTACACCTGGAGGTACACACACACTACACTTGTAGGTACACACACACTACACCTGGAGGTACACACACACTACACCTGGATGTATACACCCACACACACTACACCTGGAGGTACACACACACACTACACTTGTAGGTACACACACACTACACCTAGAGGTACACACACACACTACACATGGAGGTACACACACACTACACTTGGAGGTGCACACACACTACACATGTAGGTACACACACTACACCTGGAGGTACACACACACTACACATGGAGGTACACACACACTACACCTGTAGGTACACACACACACACTACACCTGGAGGTACACACACACACACATACTACACCTGCAGGTACACACACATTTCTACATACATAATCTAAATATCATGTATCAAGTGGATATCTCAACATCGAGCTTCGCTTTGGTTTATTTTTCTGACGGAAGCGTTCGTCACACGCGGTGAGTTCAAGGACCGTCCAAACAAAACGCTCTGAAGCTTTTAAACAACGTCCTCGTGTCTCTGCAGGAGAAGCAGGCGGAGACGGAGGCCGCGAAGCAGCAGCTGCTGGAGGTGGAGAAGCAGGAGGAGGGACTCAACGACACGATGGAGAAACTCAGACAGGTACTCCACCTAAAGTACGCTTCATGTGTTAGAGCTGCATTCTCTCTCCTGACCACCAGGGGGCTCATCTGGTTGTATAGAAGTCTATGCTTTATGCGTTAAAGCTGCATTCTCTCTCCTGGCCACCAGGGGACGACCCCATTTTAAAATTAGCAAAATTGTTTGATTTCTATCTTCTTTTTACATTTTTTGTAAGAAAAGTTGAAACATGTAAAGTGTCTGGTCTTGGTTCTGAGAGCCGTATGTTGGTGTGCTCCATGGATGTGGTTCTGTGCGTCTGCAGGAGATCAAAGACACGGTGGACGGCCAGAGGATCCTCGAGAAGAAGGGAAGCGCAGCGGTGAGACTCGGCATGGACCACGAGGAACCGGAAAGCTGCCGGGGTTCGGACACCACAATTACAACTGTGTGTGTGTGTGCGTGTGTGCGTGTGTGTCTGTGTGTGTGTGTGTGTGTGTGTGTGTGTGTGTGTGTGTAGCTGAAGGACTTGAAGCGGCAGCTGCAGCTTGAGAGGAAGAGAGCCGACAAACTGCAGGAGAGACTCCAGGAGATCCTGACCAACAGCAAGACCAGGACAGGTAATGATGTCACCATGATGTCACCATGATGTCACCATGATGTCACCATGATGTCACCATGATGTCACCATGATGTCACCATGATGTGACCGCCCGCTCTGCTCCACCACTACAAGGGTCTGGTGCATTAAAGGGGTGGTCTGTTGATTAAAGGGGCGGTCTGTTGCATTAAAGGGGCGGTCTGTTGCATGAAAGGGACGGTCTGTTGCATTAAAGGGACGGTCTGTTGCATTAAAGGGACAGTCTGTTGATTAAAGGGGCGGTCTGTTGCATGAAAGGCGCGGTCTGTTGCATTAAAGGGACAGTCTGTTGATTAAAGGGGCGGTCTGTTGATTAAAGGGGCGGTCTGTTGATTAAAGGGGCGGTCTGTTGATTAAAGGGGCGGTCTGTTGATTAAAGGGGCGGTCTGTTGATTAAAGGGGCGGTCTGTTGCAGGGCTGGAGGAGCTGGTTCTGTCAGAGATCAATAGTCCGAGTCGGACCCAGCAGACCGGAGACTCCTCCTCCGTCTCCTCCTTCTCCTACAGAGACATGATGAAGGAGGCGCAGCCGACCAATCAGAACAAGGTGGGCGGAGCCTGCATCACGGCCTCCTAGCAGTTGTATCATTGTTGAAGCTAAGCTAACGTTAGCATCAGACTTCATTTATGACATTTATTATTTTTGCAAAAATTGGAAAACAATATAATCTAAATATAGAACAAGTTTCCACAAGTTTGGCGCTGACTCCTCCCCTGACTCCTCCCCTGACTCCTCCCCCTCAGGCCGGAGGCGGCAGCCCTCAGTCTCAGCGGCCGGCCGAACTGTCGGACGACGAGGTCGGGGAGTTGTTCCAGAGGCTCGCCGAGGTGCAGCAGGAGAAGTGGATGCTGGAGGAGAAGGTGAGGAGACATGGGAGGAGCTAGGGGAGGGGGAGGAGTTAGGGGAGGGGTAATGCTAGGGGGGGATTAGGGTACGGGTAGTGTCAGAATAGTGGTTACTGCATTGTACTAGTACTGCAGTAACATCCCCTGAGTACTTCAGGTGAAACATCTGGAGGTGAGCTGCTCCTCAATGGCTGAGGACATCTGTAAGAAGAGCTCCATCATCGAGACCTACGTGATGGACAGCCGCATCGGTAACACACACACACACACACACACACACACACACACACACACACACACACACACTCACTCACTCACACACACAGACGCACACCATATCCTTACTCCCTATCCTCCCTTGTTTCCACTCCTTACTCCCTCTCCTCCCTTGTTTCCTCTCCTCACTCCCTATCCTCCCTTGTTTCCTCTCCTCACTCCCTCTCCTGACTCCCAATCCTCCCTTGTTTCCTTTCCTCTCTTCCTTCTATATAAAGTGTTTTACTGTGAAGGAATCTTCATACGCAGTGTAAAGATTCCTTGTGTCCTTGTCTCCTCAGACGTGTCGGGCGGGGCCGTGGGGGGTCACGGGGGTCACGGGGCCCACGGGGGTCACGGGGGTCACGGGGGCTCCCTGGGGGAGCGAGGCGGTCTGGGCTCGGTCCTCCGGGATCTGGTGAAGCCAGGAGACGAGAACCTGAGAGAGATGAACAAGAAGCTGCAGAACATGTTGGAGGAGCAGCTGACCAAGAACCTGCATCTGCACCAGGTACAAGTACACACTATACACAGATATATATATATATATATATATATATATATATATATATATATATATATATATATATATATATATATATATATATATATATATATACACAATAACCTGCACCTGCACCAGGTACAAGTACACACTATATACAGATATATACAAAAAGAACCTGCACCTGCACCAGGTACAAGTACACACTATATACAGATATATACAAAAAGAACCTGCACCTGCACCAGGTACAAGTACACACTATATACAGATATATACAAAAAGAACCTGCACCTGCACCATATACAAGTACACACTATACATATATATATACACAATAACCTGCACCAGGTACAAGTACACACTATACATAGATATATACACAAGAACCTGCACCAGGTACAAGTACACACTATATGTATATATATACACAAGAACCTGCACCAGGTACAAGTACACACTATATACAGATATATATATACACAAGAACCTGCACCAGGTACAAGTTCACACTATATATAGATACACACATAAGAACCTGCACTTGCACCAGGTACAAGTACACACTATACATAGATGTATACACAAGAACCTGCACCTGCACCAGGTACAAGTACATACTATATATATATGTAATATTTCTTTCTTCAACCAAACGTTCATCTTTCTGACGGTCCCTGAACTGTTCATTGATACTTAAACTTCTGTCTCTCTTTAGAACCTGGAGGTTTTGTCCCAGGAATTAGTCCGTCTCGGCAAAGAGAACAGTGCTGGGTCGGGATGAGGCTATCACTTGGATCCATCTATTCCGTCCCTTCTCACCTCAGCTTGAAGGAATGGGCTCTGACTAACACCTGGAATCCCCCCACCCCTACTCCTGAGTATGTGTCCTCAGACCTCTTGTGGACTCAGACTAACATCTGGAAGCCTTATTATTTCACCATCTGAGGCCATCTGCTGGGTTATGACTAAATGTTGGAACCGGTTGATTCTCATAGAGAAGAACGGTAAGCTTTAAAGGCGTAGAAGAAGAAACTAAAGAACTATGGGAATGGAAATTTGGGGCATGGCTCATTAATGTTGCTATTGAATGTACTGTAATTAGACTGAACCACTCAGTTCCTCTGTGTCCTGGCTATGACCTGGAACATATTTAATTGTAACAAAGTTCTAATTTCTATTGTAACTTGCTGTAAATCCTTCTGTTGGGTCATGGCTACATCCTGGATTTCACATACCTGCTATCAGAAAGATTGGTTTTATTGTGCAGTAACTCTGTTGTGGGGTCTGTCTACGACCTGGAGTCCTTGTCAAATAACATGTGGCTGAAAATTCTTTCTTTAATCCACCTCGTTGTGACCTGAAGGTCAAAGGTCAGACTATCGAGTCAGGAAGACATTTCTACATTAACCTAAAGTTTGAACTTGACTGCGTTATTTGTTCCAGTTGTTTTTCGATAAAAGCTCTGGGAACCTTCATCCCAACCGGTCGTGGTTAGTTCCTGGAATAGACGCACGTTGCTTTGCATATTATCAAAATATTTGGCGTCCCTTCTTTTGAAACACCAGCTCTGCGTCAAATGGCTCAGACTATTTGCTGGATACCAGTCCTCATCTCTATTGTATTCAGGGTTCATTATTTTATGTTTGTCTTTTTAATTAGAATAAAAAATCATAATTATCTCAAATTATTTACTGCTTTTAGATTCAGTTTTCTCTTTCTTTGCAGTAAAAGTCTGACTCCTACGACAACAGGAGTACCATATATAAATATATATATATTTATATATATTTATTGAGTCGGGGGTGAAAAAGTACTTTGATGCAAAATAAAAATTTTCTTTGTTCTTGTATGATTCTGCTCGTGACCTCCAGGGACGTGTCTATGTCTTGGATCAAACTAATATGTCTTGCACTATTGGATTATTGTTTTTTGTGATTTATTAACATCCCTACCAGGGACACCAAATGGTGCAGAAAAAAATGAAACTGTCAGCTTTGTATGCTACTGATTGGCTGTGTCTACTTCCTGCTTGAAACATCACATTGTGTTATTTTGACTGCGTCTTAAATCTTTGATTTGTAAAATCGTTTTGACAGGAAGTGTTTGTCGTCCACTTCCTGTTTCCATTCTCCTTGTCTCTTCTTTTGGATTTCTGCTCTTGGCCCCCGACTACGTCCTGGTCCTCCGGCTCTGGCTACGTCATGTTTTTGTTAGTAACGTTTGAATCTGTATATAAATATATTCACGCTGTGATGAGACTTCTAACTGAAGGAAGAATCGACTAATCTATTGTAACATCGAGAAGATGAAATATGATAAACTATTGTCTGTAGACGTGTTTGTTGTTCTTCTTTCCACAACGAACGATCACAAAACATTTTAATGACAAATGAATGATTCTGGGGCTCCGTCTACATCCTGGTCTAGATGGACTACAATACGATTTTTGTTTTGTTTATGACCTTTAAAAAAATAAATAATCTTGAAGTAACTTTTTTTTTTCAACGTTCCCACATTAGTGGAGACGTTTCCTTCAGTGAAGTCAGCTGGAGTGACACCTCGAGACCACCAGGGGGCGGCAGAACCGAGCGCGTTTCTAGTGTGTGTGTGTGTGTGTGTGTGTGTGTGTGTGTGTGTGTGTGTGTGTGTGTGTGTGTGTGTGTGTGTGTGTGTGTGTGTGTGTGTGTGAGAAAGAAAAGGAGAGAGAGGAAAGAGCAAAAGAAACGATGCATGATTGTGCAGACAAATGTGTGTATTTGAGTGTGAGCCAACCCTGTTTGTATGCTTGTGGAGGCCGGTGTGTGTGCGTGTGTGTGTGTGTGTGTGTGTGTGTGTGTGTGTGTGTGTGTGTGTGTGTGTGTGTGTGTGTGTGTGTGTGTGTGTGTGTGTCCTGACAAAGGCTCCATCCAGCCAGACTGCAGAGGGCTGCTTGTTCCCAGAGACCCTCGGAGCTCCAGGACGCCCAGTCTCTCTGCGGCCCCTCACCTGCCCTCCTCCTCCTCCTCCTCCTCCTCCTCCTCCTCCTCCTCCTCCTCCTGCTCGGACTCCTAATGGACCGACAGAGTCCAGCTCCAAAGTGGGCAACGCTAAGAGGAGTATTGGGAGTTTAGGAACTCGAGGCTGAGAACAGAAGAACTTCAGAGTTTCTTCTTCTTCTTCTTCTTCTTCTGGAAACTTGACGGAGAAACTTTTGGCGTCTTTTTCAATCGTCGGCCATCTTTAAACCCCCCCGGGCGGTTTCCCGGAGTTCTTCCCCAGGAGTTCTGAACCGATCCGGCGTCTTCCCGAAAGGTTCCGGAGCCTCGTTCCACCTTCAGGTCGGTCCTTTTGTTTGTGAGTTTTTGGACTTTTGGATTTTCTATCGGAGCTCGGCACCGAGTTCTGACCGATTGTCGTGGAACCGGACCGGACCGGTTCTGCCGCCCCGAGCCTCCGCCATGCTGCCGCCCGCCGGCCTGTGTCTGTGTCTGAGTCTGCTGTTGACGGGCGCCGGGAGCGTGGAGCGGCCCGGCGGTCGGGGCGCCGCCCTCCGGCCCCTCGCCGAGATGCTGGACCTGGACGTGGACCGGAGCCGCCGCCCGGCGCGCGGCGCCGAGGAAGAGGAGCAGCAGTCCACCTTCGACCTGTCCTTCGAGAACGACTCGCTGACGGCGCCGTGGGCCACCGCCTTCGCCAACGAGACGGAAGCGGGCGCCGGGGACGCCGGGGAGGCCGGGGACATTGGCGACGATGTCGGTCGTCGTGGAAACGCCTCGGACCCCCCGGGGCTCTTCAACCCGTTCCACCCGGCGGGCGACGGGTCGTACGCGGCCTACGGCGTGCTCCTGCTGGCCGGCCTGCTGCTCGCCGTGGGCGTGGTGGGCAACATGGCGGTCATGTGCGTCGTGTGGAACAACTTCTACATGAGGTCCGCCTGGAACTACCTGCTGGCCAGCATTGCATTCTGGGACTTCCTGGTGCTGGTGCTGTGCCTGCCGGTGGTGGTGCTGAACCAGCTCTCCCACCGGAGGATCCTGGGGGACGTCACCTGCCGCATGGTGCCCTATATGGAGGTGGGCGGGGCTTGTGTGGTAGGAGGAGGGGGGAGAGGGGGGGAGTGTGATTGGTGGAGAGGAGTGTGTGTGTTCAGTGTGTTTGTGTACTTTGTGTGTTCCTGGCGGCGCCAGAGGAACGAAACAGTTCGTCCTCTGAGGAGCCGGAAGCTCTAAGGAGTTAACATCCAGGTGAAAAGAAACTGACTATATATATATATATATATATATATATATATAGTGTGTGTATATATAGTAAAAATATAAAGTATACATATTTACTACAAATATATTGTATACATATATAGTATACATATATAGTACACGTGTACTAGGCTAAAATACACGATAAATATACAGAAGTAAACAATTTTGTGTATATATATATATATATGTATATATATATATATATTCCTCTATATATATGTAAACATATATATATGTATATATATTTATATTTATATATACATATATATATATATATATATGTATATATATATATATAATATATAAGTGTATATATTATATATATAATATATATAAGTTTATATATAATATATATACATATATATGTATATATAGGTGTGTATATATATATATATATATATATATATATATATATTATGAGAGTCAATGGGGGTCTGGTGGGCCTTGAACTCACCACGGGTCATTTCCTTTTCTTAATTGGCTGCGGACCTGAAACAGGAAGTGTTTTCCTGTGTGCCGGCCCTTTAAGACACAGGCGAACTCCTGGTGGTAACCTGTCCACCTCAATGTGCTCTTGACCTCTGACCTCTGACCTCTCAGGCCGTGTCTCTGGGCATCACCTCCTTCACGCTGTGCGCGCTGGGCATCGACCGTTTCCTCGCCGCCACCTCCTCCTCCTCCTCCTCCTCCTCCTCCTCCTCCTCCTCCTCCTCCTCCTCCTCCCCCTCGCGGGTGGAGCGCTGCGGCGCCGTGCTGCTGAAGCTGCTGCTGGTGTGGCTGGCGGCGCTGGCGCTGGCCGCCCCCGAGCTCTTCCTGTGGCAGCTGACCCCGGGCCGGCCGCGGGACGCCTGCACCGTGACGCCGGCCTCGCCGCTGTCGCTGCTGCTGCCCGACTCGCTGCACTCGCTGCTGCTCAGGTACCACCAGGTGAGTCAGGGGGGGGGGGGGGGGGGGGGCACTTCATTCCTTTAGCACATTCTCACAAATTACAAATTATCCTCAGAGGGCTTTACAATCTGTACACATAGACATCCTGACCTTTGACCTTTGACCTCACATCGGATCAGGAACAACTCCCGGACAAACCTTCAGGGGGGAACAGAGGAGGATCCCTGGTTAAAAAAATAATGTAATACCAACAAATAATCACAAATAAATAAGAATAATATTGAATATGATCGTCTGATTTCTGTTTGTTTTTTCTTTAAAAGATCTAAGAAAACTCTTTGAATCTGTAGACTTCTACCTATTAATCTTATCGTTGCCTAATAGTCTTACTATTGCCTAATAATGTTATTATTGTCTAATAATCTTGTTATTGCCTTATAAAATAATTTATTGCCATTTCTATGACAGTTGCTCATCTACTGTGAGCCTAAATACGTATATTTATTATTTTTGAACAAAGGTTGAATGTTATTTCAAAAGTTTCAAAAAGTGACCCTCAGTTATTTTTAAATGCCCCTGAATTTCAAAATGCCCCCTAAACAATGAGTACCCCCCCCACACACACACACACACCTCAGCCTGTAGGTATCAACATGACTGTATGTGTATACGTATATATATATTATATATAAGTGTATATATATTATATATAAGTGTATATATATATGATATATAAGTGTATATATCATATATATACATATATATTATATATAAGTGTATATACATATATATAATATATATATACATATATATATTATATATAAGTGTATATATATATATACATATATATATATATATATATATATATATATATATATATATATATATATATATATATATATATATATATATATATATATCTATTGTGCAACATTAGAGGTCAAAGTGGAAGTTGGAGTTGGAGTGTATAGTGTATATATATATATATATATATATATATATATATATATATATATATATATATATATATATACATATACATATATATACATATATATATATATATATATGTATATATATTATATATATACACTTTTATATCATATCTCTATTGTGCAATATTAGATCTGAAAGTGTTCGTTGGAGTTCCTCCAGAGTAATCAGATTACCCGTTGCAGGGCCGCATGTGGTGGTGCTTCGGCCTCTACTTCTGCCTCCCGGTCCTCTTCACCGTCCTCTGCCAGATGGCGACCCGCAACGTCAACAGCGACTCTAGCTCCGCCCAGAAGCAGCGCGGCCACGACGACCGCTCCTCGGAGCAGCAGCGGCGGCGGCAGCAGGCGGCGGAGCGGCGGCTGAACGGCACGCTGCTGGCGCTGGCCGCGCTGTACGGCGTGAGCGCGCTGCCGGAGCACGTGTGCAACGTCACGCTGGCCTACGCCGGCGCCGCCGTGTCGCCGGACGCCGCCGCCATGCTGGCGCTGCTGCACCACTTCCTGCTGTTCTTCAAGTCCGCCGTGACGCCGGTGCTGCTGCTGTGTCTGTGCAAGGTGGGTCGGCCTTCTATGCAACCGGGCACGGTTGTATAGAAGTCTATGCTTCGTGTGTTGGAGCTGCATTCTCTCTCCTGGTCACCAGGGGCCGACTCCTCCGGTTGTATAGAAGTCTATGTTTCGTGTGTTAAAGCTGCATTCTCTTTCCTGACCACCAGGGGGTGACTCCTCTGGTTGTATAGAAGTCTATGCCTCATGGGTTGAAGTTGCATTCCCTCCCCCGTCCACCAGGGCGACTCCTCTGGTTGTATAGAAGTCTATGCTTCATGTGTTAAAGCTGCATTCTCTCTCCTGACCACCAGGGGGCGACTCCTCCGGTTGTATAGAAGTCTATGCTTCATGTGTTGAAGCTGCATTCTCTCTCCTGACCACCAGGAGGCGACTCCTATGGTTGTATAGAAGTCTATGCTTCATGTGTTAAAGCTGCATTCCCCCCCCCCCCCGTCCACCAGGGGGCGACTCCTCTGGTTGTATAGAAGTCTATGCTTCATGTGTTAAAGCTGTATTCCCTCCCCCGTCCACCAGGGGGCGACTCCTCCGGTTGTATAGAAGTCTCTGGTACATCCTCCCTTGTGTTTCAGGCTCTCGGTCAGGCCTTCATGGACTGCTGCTGCTGCTGCTGCCAGGAGTGTCAGCCAATCAGCGCCCAGGGATCGCCAAGCTCCGCCCACGTCAAACTGAAGGCAGCCAATGACGCGTCCATCTTCTTCGATAAGGCAAAAGACACGTCGGCCATCTTGTCCATCACAAGCTAGAGACCCTGCTCCCTCTTCGTCCATCATCTCCTCCTCCTCCTCCTCCTCCTCCTCCTCTTTTTGTATTGATTTCATCATTAGTCTTCGTTAAGCCAACAGTTTCCTCAACCGTCACCTCCTCCTCCTCCTCTTACTCCTCTCCCTTGTCATCTCCCTCCTCCTCTTCCACATCTTCCCTATCCTCCTCTTCCTCCTGCTCCTCCTCAAATAAAATGCCGATGGTGGAGCTAGCTAGTTAGCACGTTAACGAGCTAGCACGCCGTGCCGCTCCAGTGGGACCAGCGGGGAGACGAGCCGGTCCCGATCAGAATCAACCGCAATGCATGCTGGGTAGATTTGCGTCTGACCTTCTGTGAGGTCAGTGACGGCCTGCAGAGAGCGAGGCCGCGCCCCAGTGCATGATGGGAAACAGAGAGCTGATTGGCTCATAGAGTTGCTGTAGAACTTTATTATGTTGTAATAACTAACGACTGAATGTTAGAGTTTAATATAATGATGATGCTGTTATCATGGTAATAAAGATTATTTATATAACGTCAACACGAGTAGTCATGTTTCTCCACGGATGGAAGGAAGGAAGGGAACGAAGAGATTGAAGGAAGAAAGTGAAGGAAGTAAGAGAGTGAAGGAAGGGAGTGAAGGAAAGAGTAAAGAAAGGGATTGAAGGAGTGAAAGAAGGCAGTGAAAGAAGGGAGTGAAGGAAGGGAGTGAATGAATGAAGGGAACAAAGAGATTGAAGGAAGGGAGGGAACGCAGGGACAGAAGGAAGAGAGTGAAGGAAGTAAGAGGGTGAAGGAAGGGAGTGAAGGAAGGTAGTGAAGGAAGGTAGTGAAGGAAGGGGATGAATGAAGGGAGTGAAGGAAAGGAGTGAAGGAAGGGAGTGAAGGTAGGGAGTGAAGGGGTGAAGGAAGGAGTGAAGGAAGTGAGTGAAGGAAGGCAGTAAAGGAAGGAGTGAATGAAGGAAGTGAAGGAAGGGAGTGAAGGAAGGGAGTGATGAAAGGCAGTGAAGGAAAGGAGTGAAGGAAGGAGTGAAGGAAGGGAGTGAAGGAAGGGAGTGTGTGAACAGGACCGCCTCTGTCTCTTTTGCGAAGTTGTATTAATATTAATATAATTGTAATAATTAATTACTCATCTCAGTGAGTTCCGAGTCTCGGGTGTTTATGTAACGTTCAGGGTCACGATGTTAAATCAGATAAGCGTGCTCTAGCATTCATAACTTCACTTCCTCTGTAGTCGAGATATGAATAAAGATACGAATCCATCCAACGTGCAACATGTCATGTTTCATTCACTGTAATGAGAAATAAACATTATTATCATCATTATTATTATCATTATTATTATTATTATCATTATTATCATTATTATTATTATTATTATTAGCTTCTTTGGTTTTAATTCATCGTATTATTAATAATCTTAAAAGGAACATTTAATTAATCTGCCGTATATATTTGTGTCATTATTAAAAGATAATGTCACTCCATAATAAATAATGATAATAATATTAATGTGAATTATATTTGTTATACATCACTTTGTGACCACGTTGTTATTGGGTCTCTATTTACAGACAATAGTTTACATTGTTGTTGTTTGTTTTGGTAAACAACAGGTGGACAACAGAAGACGTATGAACAACACTTCTCTTAAAGAGACACACACACACTATTGCACCTCTGTCTTGTGTGTGTTTTGATAAAGTTGTGTAATTTGAACTTATTCTGAAATTAAAGTTATTTAAAAATGTACATAAGGGACGTGAAGTACGAGGACATGAAAACTCCGGCTCCCAGGGTGCACCTGGGCAAGAAACATGCAACCGAAAACCCCAAACTGACCTTTGACCTGATGACATCACAGAACACGAGAGGAGCTGCTTCAGTTTCCTGTTGGAGGAACGAGCTGCTGAGCTGCATATCAATGACCTCACTACTGTCCCGTCGCCATGGATACCAACCCAAATTCACTGTCTCAGAGAGAGAGACAGGGAGAGAGAGAGATGGAGGGATAGGGGGGAGAGAGAGAAAGAGACATAGAAAGACATATAGAGAGAGAAACATACAGTAGCGACAGATAGAGAGACATAGAGAGAGACATAGAGATAGATAGAGAGAGAGAGACATAGAGAGACACAGAGATAGATAGAGAGAGATACATAGACAGACATAGAGATAGATAGAAGGAGAGAGACATAGAGATACATAGAGAGAGAGACATAGAGATACATAGAGAGAGAGACAGAGATACATCGAAAGAGACATAGAGATTTAGCATTTGACTGTTTATTGACATTTACTGCTTGTTGTAGACTTTAGCTACAGTTAGCATAGGTTGAGATTGATGCTAGCATAATGCGAGCTTGACACAAGCATTACGTTAGCATGATGTCAGGATAACGTTAGCTTAATGCTCGCATAATGATAGCTTGATGCCAGGATAGCGTTAGCTTGATGCTAGCATAACATAACCAGTGAACAGGAACTGAACATATTGGGACTCAACATCTCTATTGTCAACCTGGTTGTATAGAAGTCTCATTTTAACGCACTTCCTGGTCACCGGCTACAACAAAAACTTCTCTGAGCTGGAAGCTTCCGACTGTTACGTGAAAAATAAAACTACTTTAAAAGCTTCTGAAATATAATTTAAATATAATTTAAATATATTTGGAGAAGATGGTGGAGGAACAGAGATCCAGGGGTGATGATGTCGTCCTCATTAGTAGTGATGAGAGCTCAGCCCCCGATACGGGGAACAGACCGCCTCTGTTCACTAATGAAGCCCCACACACACACACACACACACACACACACACACACGACTAGACCTCCATTGGTCACACAAACCTCACACTGGACGGGAACCAACTGCTGAAGTTACGTAACCTAGAGGGTCAACGGATCCTGTGAACAGGAAGTTATCATGTCAGGTGTCCACCTGTCAATCACCCTGTAGCCCCGCCCCCTTTATGGTCTGTTTGACTCTAGAATGCAGCTTTAACACATAAAGCATAGACTTCTATACAACCAGAGGTGTCGCCCCTGGTGGTCAGGAGAGAGAATGCAGCTTCAACACATGAAGCATAGACTTCTATACAACCATATGATTCGCCCCCTGGTGGTCAGGAGAGAGAATGCAGGTTTAACACATGAAGCATAGACTTCTATACAACCATATGATTCGCCCCCTGGTGGTCAGGAGAGAGAATGCAGCTTCAACACATGAAGCATAGACTTCTATACAACCAGAGGAGTCGCCCCCTGGTGGTCAGGAGAGAGAACGCAGCTTCAACACATGAAGCATAGACTTCTATACAACCAGAGGAGTCACCCCCTGGTGGTCAGGAGAGAGAATGCAGCTTCAACACATGAAGCATATACTTCTATACAACCAGAGGAGTCGCCCCCTGGTGGTCAGGAGAGAGAATGCAGCTTTAACTCTCATGAAGCATGAACTTCTATACAACCAGAGGATTCGCCCCCTGGTGGTCAGGAGAGAGAATACAGCTTTAACACATGAAGCATGGACTTCTATACAACCAGAGGAGTAGCCCCCTGGTGGTCAGGAGAGAGAATGCAGCTCTAACACATGAATCATACACTTCTATACAACCAGAGAATGCAGCTTTAACACATGATGCATATACTTCTATACAACCATAGGAGTCGCCCCCTGGTGGTTAAAGATGATGGAGAACAATTCCTCAATTTGAAACTGCGTCCGTGTGAAAGTTTACCAGAAGTGTTGAACTTCTCACTTCTCATTTGAATCCCACTGTGTATGTGTGTATGGTATGAGTGTGTATGGTATGAGTCTGTGTGTGTGTGTGTGTGTGTGTGTGTGTGTGTGTGTGTGTGTGTGTGTGCAACTTAGCCCTCATCAGTAGCACATTGTGAGTGAATAAAGAGCAACAAGTGTGTTCCTCTCCAACAGAAGCTCAATGAACACAAACTAATCTGACCTGAATGTCTCCAACACACACACACACACACACACATACACACACCTACACACACACTCTCAAACACACACTCTCACACACACATACATACACACACACACACATACACACACACAGTTAGGTTTTTTTCTGTGGGAAAACTGATGAGGGTTGGTGGGTGCGGGGGGGGGGGGTGTTGTCACGACAACCAGCACGCGGTTCCCCGATGGCTTGACTCTGGTTTTGGGGACAAACCATAAACACACTGGTGAGACCACCTTGTGCTGCAGACAGGAAACACTGAGGCTGCTTCTTTGTTGATTGGTATAAAAGTAGCTCCACACACACACACACACACGCACACACACACACGCACACACACATACTTGTTGAGGCGGCTCTTCTCAGTTCGATCACGTTGAAGCAGAATGACAGGCTTCTATTTTTTCCTTTACTTCATTTATTTATTTATATGTTTTAAATGTATTTATTCAGATATAAATCGATTCATTTAGTAATGCATGTATTTATTAATTAGTAGTATATATTTATTCATAAAGTTATTTAATTATCCATGAACACATTAATCTATTTAGTTTATGATATTAATTTACATGTCTGTGTGTCTTTGTGTGTGTCTTTGTGTGTGTGTGTGTGTGTGTGTCTCTCTCTCTCTCTCTCTCTCTCTCTCTCTTGTTCTCTGTGTCTGTCTCTGGGTGTGTGTTTCTCTCTGTCTGTGTGTGTGTGTACTTGTGTGCTTGTGCTCCCTGTGTGTGTGTGTGTGTGTGTGCTGCCCATGTGTGTGTCCCTGTGTGTGCTTCCCATGTGTGTGTGTCCCCATGTGTATATGTGTGTCCCTGTGTGTGTGTGTGTGTGTCCCTGTGTGTATGTATGTGTGTGTGCTGCCCATGTGCATGTCCCTGTGTGTATGTATGTGTGTGTGTGTGTACCTGTGTCCCTGCGTGTATGTGCTGCCCATGTGTGTGTGTCCCTTTGTATATGTGTGTGTGTCCCTGTGTGTGTGTGTGTCCCTGTGTGTATGCCGCCCATGTGTGTATGTTGCCCATGTGTGTGTGTCCCTGTGAGTATGTGTGTGTGTGCTGCCCCCTGCAGTTTTGAACTCGTCAGACATTTAAAACGTTAAATATTAGAATATAAAAGTAAATAAAGTCTCACAGTAACTAAAGTGTTAAATAAACACACGCATAACTTATAATACTCCATCACATGCTGATCTCTGATTGGCCAGCAGTTACGATCAGAACCAATCAGACTGCAGCGTCTATACTTCATGATCACACGTACGGCTGAAGAAACTCGTTTATTTGTCTTCAGGTCTAAACACATTCAGTATTTTCATTGTTTACCTTTTGAACGCCGTCGGTCCCGAGAGGTACACCTCAGCGGGGAATGTAATGTGATGTCATGTGATGTAATATGTTATGTAATGTGATTTAATGTAATGTGATTTAATTTAATGTGTTGTCATTTGATGTAATGTTATCTAATGTAATCTAATGTGATGTAATTTAATGTGATGTCATGTGATGTAATATGATTTTATGTTATGTAATGTGATTTAATGTAATGTGATTTAATTTAATGATGTCATTTGATGTAATGTTATCTAATGTAATCTAATGTGATGTAATTTAATGTGGTGTAATTTAATGATGTTATTTTATGTAGTTATTTTATGTAATGTGATGTCATTTGATGTAATGTGATGTAATTTAATGTGATGTAATTTAATGTGATGTAATTTAATGATGTTATTTTATGTAATGTTATTTAATGTAATGTGACGTCATTTGATGTAATGTTATGGAATATAATTTAACGTAATGTGATGTTATGTAATGTAATCTGTTATGTAATGTGATGTTATGTAATGTAATTTAACGTAATGTGATGTTATGTCATTTGATGTGATGTAATTTAATGTAATGTGATGTTATGTGATGTTATTTAATGTTATGTAATGTAATCTGTTATGTAATGTGATGTTATGTAATATAATGTGATGTTATGTCATTTGATGTTATGTTATGTAGTTTTCTCTGAAATTGACAGAAATGGAACTTAAGTCCAGTTTGTTACTTTTCCCACTAAATGTTTTTATTTTCAAACATTAAAATTATCATTAGTTTAAACTTTTTTCATTTCTTCAAACATCAACTTGCACAAAAAAATGCGTTTTTCATTTTTAATTTATTTTCCATATTTTTCTGCAGACGAATATCTTTTGTTGAGACCGTAACTTTATTAAATTAGTCCATAAACACGAGTTATAGTTCGCGCCGTCACAAATCGTGAACATCCGTCCAGAGAAAAACTAAATAGATAAAATCGATGGACTTTAAAATAAACATTTAATATGCGGGAGTTTCAACGCATAATTAATTACATGGCTGCGTTTTGCGCCCGACGTGGCGCGAGATCACGTGACGCCCCGACGTCCAATCAGCGGCTTGCATCCAGAGACATGACAATAATAATAATAATAATAATAATAATAATAATAAAAAACAACAATATAAAACAAATAAGAATAAAAAGCTTCTTACAGAGATATGAACAGACACAACATTTCCCCAGTTCAGAGTACCAACTTCATTCCATCTGGACAGACCAGGTTATGTCACAAGAACAAGATTATTAACAGTATTCTCATTATTAATATCTTACAAAAACTAAAATCAAAACAGTGCAATAACATTTTTTTAAATTTTAAATCCCTCGCTTTACAAGGCGAGGGGCGAGGCTTGGAGGCGGGGCTTGCCAACGAGGGGAAAGTGAAAGAAGGTAACGTCCAAAAGTAAAAGAGGAAAGACAGAGGGGACACAGAGGAGGACGAGGGAGGAAGAGGAGGAAGAGGAGGAGGCGGAGCTTCGCAGGATTATATAAAGGCGGATGGATGAAGCACGTGGAGGTAGAAAGGGAAGCGATCTAAGGAGAGAGGGAACGATGAAGGCAGGCCTGCGAGGGGATGGAGGTGGGGATCGGGAGGAGGAGAGGATCAAGAGGAGGAGAGGAGGAGAGGATCAAGTGGAGGAGAGGAGGAGAGGATCATGGGAAATCCACAACGGGCTCGAAGCTCCTTCAGTGAGTAAAAGTTTAGCAGACAGATGTTGAGGGCGTGAAGCTCTGACGACGCCTTTCTGTTAAATTAATAAATAAAAAGAGACGTTTAGTGTCAACTGTTTTTTCTAGTCTCATGGGGAGAAATATATATATATATATATATATATATATATATATAAATAATGTTTTTATTGTAGAAATGAAGACTTCTGTCAGCTTTTGGTGACATCATGGAGTCAGGAGATGAAGTCCCGTTACCTGCATGTCATTAATACTTCTAATCAGCTGTTAATTACTCGTTCGTGACGATTATCGTCAACAGGACGTTCCTGACCACCGGCAGCTGATCCTTTAAAAGGAAGGAAACAGGAAGTGGATCCTTTAGTGACTTTGGACCTGCTGCGATAACTTTTTATTTCATGATAAACGAGGCATCGGCGCATCTCAAGGGGAGGAAGGAGGGAGGAGGCAGGAGGGAGGAGGAAGGAGGTGACAGGGTAACGTTTTGGGAAGAGCGGGGGAGGGGTTTGATCAAAAGAGTGTGTGTTGGACAGGTGGGCGTGGCCTGTTCTCAGGAACTCCTTTTAGTCCGGGAGTGTTGGATCAACCACTGAAGAGTGATGTCTGCAGAGAGAGAGAGAGAGAGAGAGAGAGAGAGAGAAACAAACAAATAAACAAAACACACAAACGAGGTGTATTTATTTTACAGTAAGCTCCAGAAAGAGAAAGTCAGAAGGAGAGCTAATAACGTTAGCAGCACCGCTAACGGAGAAGCAGCTGAAGTTTACTTCAGATACAGAATATATTCTTATGACGCCATCATGAGGCGTTCAGGTGTAATCTGGTAAAATGTAATGTTGGTGATACACTAGAATGAATGTGTGTGTGTCTCTGTGTGTGAGAGTGTGTCGTACCGATGTTGTCCTTCTCCTTACAGGAGATGGAGTAGCAGCAGATCTCTCGGTCCTGGATGGCCGACAGGTTCCTGAAATAAAACACAAATAAATAAAAAGTGAAACCGGTCACATGACATGCTACTTTAAGCTCCTCCTACAACGAGTCCTTGTACTTTAGGCTCCTCCTCCAATGAGTCATTGTACTTTAAACTCCTCCTACAATGCATCATTGTACTTTAGGCTCCTCCTACGATGAGTCCTTGTCCTTTAAGCTCCTCCTACAATGAGTCAGTGTACTTTAGGCCTCCAATGAGTCTTGAAGCCGGGGGACTCACATCCTCTCTATGAGCTCCTTCTCGTCCAGGGCCCCTGGGAGGTCCCTCTTGTTGCCCAGGACCAGGACCTGCATCAGAGGAAAGACCGCTATGAAACCTTTTATAGAGACAAATGTTTTTTAAATATACAAATACATATAATATAATTATATATATACATAAATAAAAATACATAAATAAATACAATATATATATAATAAAAAATATATAAATACATATTTAATATATGAATATATATATATAAAAAAATATGTTTCAATATAAAAATATAATATCAATATTAAAATATATATATATAATAGGTATAAAATATATATATATATCAATACAATATAAATACATTTAAAATAAATTAGAAATATATATTAAATATAAGATATGTATATAGAATATGAATAAATAGACTAAATAAATATACATATATATAATTACATAAGATAATTATATATATATATATATATATAAGACATAAATAAATATAAATTGAATTAAGAGTTGTATGACCCGTTGCAGCTCTAGGTCAGTTCGAGGTGGTTCCCTGTATCATTTAATATTGGTTCTACTTGGTTCTGGTGTGACTCTGGATCGACGGGTTCTTACAGGAATTCCCTGCAGCTGCGGTTTGTCCAGCAGGTTGTGGAGCTCGTTCTTAGAGGCTTCTATCTTCTCTGGGTCGGCTGCGTCCACCATGTAGCTACGAGGAGACACGATGGATATCACTGACACACCCGCGAGGCAATCAGATCAATACTCTGACTTCCTGTTTGGATGGTGCCCGTGAGCGATGGTTAAATACAACGAAGTCTTAGACGACTCATTAACGTGGGGACCCGGGTCGAGGCGTCCGCCGACCCGTTTACGGGGCCGCGCGCCACCGTTTGGGCAACGGGGAACTCACACGATGGCGCTGACTCCTCTGCAGTAGCGCTCCCACATGCTCCGGAACCGAGGCTGACCGCCGATGTCCCACAGCTGGAGGAGGAGTCACGGACAGAGGGAGGAGGAGCCACAAACACAGGAGGAGGAGTCACGGACACAGGAGGAGGAGTCAATACCAATCACTGAAATCATTTAACTTAAATCTCTACTATATTATAATTATTAATTATTAATAATTATTATAATAATCCATTGCTTATTGTATATAATTATAATAATGCATTGCTTAGTGTATATAATAATAATAAATAAATGCTTATTGTATATTATTATAATAATGCATTACTTATCATATATAATTATAATATTTCATTACTTATTGTATATAATTCATCGGTAATTATATATAATAATAATAATTAAATGCTTATTGTATATAATTATAATAATTCATTAGTTATTGTAAATCATAATAACTCATTGCTTATTGTATATAATAATAATAATAATAATAATAATAATAATAATAATAATAATAATAATAATAATTCATTACCTTGATGGTGACATTGCCCTTGGTGATTTTCCTCATGTTGAATCCAACGGTGGGAATCATGTCTTCGCTGAACTGACCGGACTGGAACACAAACAACAACAAACACACATGACTCATCGATTATGGCTGATCACATATTGTATTGATAAAGTCAGAGAACTCTATTGATTACAAAGGAAAACAACGCGATGCCTTTCAGATA
Organism: Liparis tanakae; assembly: GCA_036178185.1. Taxonomy (NCBI): domain Eukaryota; kingdom Metazoa; phylum Chordata; class Actinopteri; order Perciformes; family Liparidae; genus Liparis; species Liparis tanakae. The sequence goes on from CM070097.1 coordinate 2,273,715, forward strand.
CCAGCGACCACAGCGTCTCCATACTCAAATGTTTATTCCACTATTGGCCGTTAAAGTCTTGGCGCTCTGATTATTGATTATCGATTATTGTCTTGATTCTCTTGAATGATTTTGACTCGATAATCTGAAATTTAAAACTTGATTCTGAAAGTTTCGATCGGCTGAAAATTTCCTGCGACGCCGGGATGTCCGTCTCTCACGGCCGGCCTTGAATGCATCAGAGGTAGAACATGTTAGTCTAGTTTATTGGGAAAATATACAAATAAATAATACTAATACAAACTAAAAAATAGTAATAAATAATACTGAATAATATGAATAAATACTAAGAATACTTATACATACTGATTAATACTAGATAATACTAATAAATGTCAACTATGACTAATATGAAAATGATCTGAGCAGAACCTCCTGATTTAAAGAAAACTGACGTTTATCTTCTTCTTCCTCTCCTTCTGATATTCTCATCCTCCATCTTCTCCTCATCCTTCATCTTCTTCTTATCAACCATAATATTCTCATCCTCCTTCATCTTCTCCTCATCCTTCATCTTCTTCTTATCAACCATAATATTCTCCTCCACCTTCAACTTCTTCCACTCCTTCAATATTCTCCTCCTTCCTCTTCAACTTCTCCTCATCCTTCATCTTATTCCTCTTCTTCTCAACCTTCATCTTCTCCTCCTCCTCCTCCAACTTCTTCCTCTCCTTCATATTCTCCTCCTGCCTCTTCTTCTCATCCTTCATCTTCAACTTCTCCTCATCCTTCATCTTATTCTCATCCTTCATCTTCAACTTCTCCTCCTTCATCTTCTCCTCCTCATCCATCATCTTCTGTATGAGAGGTGAATGCTCATTGATGTATTGATTATTGATGTATTGATTATTGAATGAGAGCATGTTGCTGTGACTTCAGGAACAATGCAATATATTCTTCCTGTTAAACACTTCTATTAGTTACTAATACTGAACCAATAAAAGACCAATGGAAGTAAATCCCTCCGTGGCATTCATTATTATGAATCTATACAAATAAGATGTTTAAAAAAACGTAATAATAATCAAATAAACAGTGACATGTAAATAAATCCTGTTAATATAATGCATACGTGTCCAGGTGTCTATCCGCCAGTGAGAGGTGAGCACGGAGTGAAGGTGGACGTGAGACTGAAGGTCACTGATGGAGGGATCAATCCCCAATAAACCAGCCTCGCCTCCTCTAAAGGTTTAAACACCGTGTTTGACATCCAGCGGCCGCGGTCCCTGAACGCATCGCAGGTGGACGTCTCGCCCCGGGTGACACGTGCCGACCCGCTAACAACCGCGTTATCGATCTCCTCCGTCTCCCGGACCCTGAACGCACCGCCGGGGCGGGTAACAATGGCCGCCGGGGAGCCAGCTGTCTTCTTACCGCGATGACGTTCACGAAGGTGGTCTTGCCGGAGTACTGCAGCCCCACCAGGGTCAGCTCCATCTCCTCCTTCCAGAACAGCGCCTTGAACCAGTCCAGCAGCTTGTTGATGAGCGCGATCATCTTCCGGTTCCGAGAGGCCTTCTGGGCTCTTTATGTGTGTGTAGGGAGGGGAGGGGGCCGGGGGGTCACGCGATGCTACCCACGTAACGGTTACACGGCTCAGCGGTTACAAGGAACCGGGACCGGGACCGGGCGGGCGGGGTTCGGTAGGTCGGTGCTTAGAGGCCGCGATGAGGAAGGTTTCTGTTTACTAGCTGCGCCTTTTCCTTCCCGGAGCCGTCAAAGCATACGTCACAACGGCGCGACACTTCCGGTGCGAGCCCTTTCAGAATAAAACGCCCACAACGGATTCATGTTAGAAAGAGAGGGGGAGAGATACATACATACATACACCTCATTTGAATGTAAATATGGCAGTTCTTCATTCATGTGTAATTATTAATTTGTCAATAATATAATAATGTTATTCTTCAACATGAGAAGAAGAGCAGGTTGTCGACTCCACTTCCGGTTTGGGTGGGGTTGATGGAGGAAGAGACTGCGTGATTGGAACACTGCCCCCTAGTGTAAGTCACAGGAAACTGATGCAATGTTTGACTAATCACCTCTGCAACCTATATATATATATACAGGACTGTCTCAGAAAATTAGAATATTGTGATGAAGTTCTTTATTTTCTGTAATGCAATTAAAAAAACAAAAATGTCATGCATTCTGGATTCATTACAAGTCAACTGAAGTATTGCAAGCCTTTTATTCTTTTAATATTGCTGATTATGGCTTACAGCTTAAAGCCTCACTATGTAACTTTTCCACCTTAAAATAACAGCTTGAAAAAAATTGTGCCGCTACAATGACTTTTAATATGTTGATTTGCGCCTCCGCCACTGCCATCCGGGGTCTGGGGGCTGAAAACTGCTGAACGTAAGATGGTTGGTAACAACCCGGCACTTCCGGCGGAAGTAGTTTAACTTGCTGTCTGGCAGCTTTACGCAACGTCTTATAGTGCCAGTACACGCTCGCAGATGACTTTTTATTTGCTCCACTACGCGACGTGTAGAGACAGAGTGACATGCCGCGGCTGAACGGCTCGCTGCAGCTGCCGAGAGAGCGCTGCAGGTAGCGCGCATCGACCAGCTGGGAGATCAGCTGTGAGGGCACGTGACTGAAGAGCCATATATGGCTCGAGAGCCAGACGTTAAATACCTGAAGGGGGCGCTACAGGGGAAAAGTTACATAGTGTCGCTTTAAGAAAACTCAAACTCTAAATATTAGAATATCATGATAAAGTATACTAGTAGGGTATTCAACTAATCACTTGAATCGTCTAATCACTCAAAACACCTGCAAGGGGAAAAGAAGCAGCGGACAGTTGCAGAGTGGTCCAAAGTCCTCTTTTCAGACCAAAGCAAGTGTTGTGTTTCATCTGGAAGTCAAGGCCCAGAGTCTGGAGAAAGGCTGGAGAGGAGCAAAATCCAAGTTGCTTGAAATCCAGTGTGAAGCTCCCAGTCAGTGATGGTTTGGGGAGCCATGTCAGCTGCTGGTGTTGGTCCACTGTGTTTCATCAAGTCCAGAGTCAATGCAGCTGTGTACCAAGAGATTTTAGAGCACTACATGCTTCCGTCTGCTGAAAAGCTCTGGAGATGAGGATTTCATTTTCCAGCATGATCTAGCACCTGCCCAGTGCCAGAACCAGCAGTAACTGGTGTACTGACCATGGCATTACTGGCCTCCATTGGCCTGCCAGTTCCCCTGACCTGAACCCCAGAGAGAATTTGTGGGGTATTGTGAAGAGGAAGCTGAAAGACACCAGACCCAACAATGCAAATGAGCTAAAGGCGCTATTGAAGCATCCTGGGCATCCATAACACCTCAGCATCGCCACAGGCTGATTGCCTCCATGCCACGCCGCATTGATGCAGTAATCCGTGCAAAAGGATTCCCAACCAAGTACCGAGTGCATTAATGGACATTTTCAAATGTTTGATTTTGTTTTGCTGTTATTAATCTTTTTTTTGACTTGGTCTGAGGAAATATTCTAATATTTAGAGATAGGATATTTGAGTTTTCTTAAGCTGTAAGCCATAATCAGCAATATTAAAAGAATAAAAGGCTTGCAATATTTCAGTTGATTTGTAATGAATCCAGAATGCATGACATTTTTGTTTTTTTAATTGCATTACAGAAAATAAAGAACTTTATCACAATATTCTAATTTTCTGAGACAGTCCTGTATGTATATATATATATATATATATATATATATATATATATATATATATATATATATATATATATATATATTGGGGTGTAAATAATTTCTTTATTTAAACTGCGTCCACAATGTATTAATATTATCACTGAGCTCGGACACACAACTAATAATGCATCTACACACAATTAATAATAAAAAAACCTCTTTGGATTGACAACGCAAATGATGACAAACATTTTATTTAAAAAACAGTTCATTAAAATTACATAAAGATATATTTAAAATAAAATCACATAGGTCTTAAATTAAAACGTTGTCGTTCAGAATGAATGAATGTGTATTTATTGATTAAAAACAACATTTCTTTGAATTGTATGATCAAGTATCAAAGATTGATTGATGAGAAAACCTTACAAATAACAATAAATAAGTTCAGTAGAAAACAGTGAAAACTAGAAACATGACAAACGTTTTGCTCCAACTGGAGAACATTAAAACATTAAAACATTAAAACAAATAAACAAATCAATGAGCTCCTGAAGCCTCACAACTCAGGAAACTGATCCAGAATAATTAATTAAGATCCGATTCCACCTGGACCACTAGACCTGATCCCACTTGACCTGGTCCCTCCTGGACCACCAGACCTGGTCCCACCTAGACCAGTGGATCCAGTTCACTACGCTCGTAGGTCAATGGCAGCAATCGATTATATATAATTATTCATTCAGATGACATCACAATAAAATAACAATAAGATAAACTAAATAAATACATTGGACTGAATCACTAAATCAATGATAGATTCAACAAATGAATCAATTGCATGATATAAACACATATATTCATATAAAAATACCATATATAAATATATATCTATAAATCTATACATACTAAATATATGCATTATTTACATATAATGTATATCTATACAAATATATATATATGTATATATTTGTATATATAAATATATATATATATAAAAATGAAAATATAATATATATATTTATACATCAATATATATATATATACTATATAAGATGTATATATATATACATATGTGTTATATATACATATTTATTTATATTTGTAAATAAATATATATCTACAAATATATAATTGATATATATATAAAGTCATTTTATTTAAATATATATACATACTATATATCTGCATCATATTCATATGATGTATATTTATAAATATATATTTATAAATATACATATAAATACCATATACATCTATATATCATATATATAAATATATATACACATCATATGTATATATAGATATAAAATATATATAACTATATACTTTATTCAACTCCAGGGGGAAATCTGGTTGTAGCATCAGCATGGTGACAGAGTACATATGTATATAAATATAAATATATACATATATTTATATATGTATACAAATATGCATTACCTCCTTATCTGCATTAGTTCATACTGTCAATCTCCTCAGATCACAACATCAACCTCGTTATTTCTATACTTCTATAGCCTTCCAATACGCTGGTTGTTCCTAAAGCTTTATTAATCTTTACTAAATGTTTATGCAATACTTTTAAACTATTAACAGTATCTTGTTGTTTGGCAGATTGTTAAAACTGTTTCTGGTGTTTCAGCTAAAGTAAAAATGTATACGTGATAATAAAAAGATGCTGAGACGCTGAGCACGGAGCCTCAGATGTTCTACACGCCCGTGGTCTCCTGGATCCAGCTCCGGTACTTGGTGACCCGGGTGTAGACCCCGGGTCGGTTCCTGCGGCCGCAGCCGTCCCCCCAGCTCACCACGCCAGCCAGGAAGGCCCGCCCACTGGGGCCGGTGACGGACAGCGGGCCGCCCGAGTCGCCCTGGGAGGACAGGTACAGGGTCACCCCAACAGGGTCACCTCCACAGGGTCACCCCCACAGGGTCACCCCAACAGGGTCACCTCCACAGGGTCACCTCCACAGGGTCACCTCCACAGGGTCACCCCCACAGGGTCACCTCCACAGGGTCACCCCCACAGGGTCACCCCCACAGGGGCCCAACACGGGGCCACCAGGACCGACCCAGGGCTGGTTTTAGCCCCAAAGACAACGTTCTACATAGCAACAGGGAGCGCATAGACTTCTATACAACCAGAGGAGTCGCCCCCTGTTGGCCACGAGAGAGAATGCATCCCTAACACATGAAGCATATACTTCTATACAACCAGAGGAGTCACCCCCTGGTGGTCAGGAGACAGAATGCATCCCCAACACAGGAAGCATAGACTTCTATACAACCAGGGGAGTCGCCCCCTGGTGGTCACTAGAGAGAATGCAGCTTAAACACATGAAGCATAGACTTCTATACAACCAGAGGAGTCACCCCCTGGTGGTCAGGAGAGAGAATGCAGCTTCAACACATCGTTGTTGTTGTTGTTGTTACCTGACAGGCGTCCACGCCCCCCTTGAGGACCCCGGCACACAGCATCCTGTCGGTGACGCCGTCGTCCATCAGGCTCTTGCACACCGTGCTGTTGATGATCCGGACCTCGGCCTTCTGCAGGACGGCGGCGGCTCGGCCTGCGGACCAGAACCGGGTCAGACTCGGACTCCCCGCGGGCCGCGGGCCGCGGGCGCCGGGTCTCACCTCCCTCCCTGGTGGCGCCCCAGCCGGTGATCCAGGCCTCCCGGCCCGCGGGGAAGTCGTAGGAGGCGGAGGGCAGGCAGATGGGCCAGATGTTCTGGTTCAGGGTCACGTCGGCGTCCAGCTCCATGAGGGCGATGTCGTTGTCGTAGGTTACGGTGTTGTAGTCGGCGTGGGCGACGATCCGCCTCACGCCCCTCCTCACCGTCCACTCGCTGGTCTGACTCTGCTCATGCAGACCCAGCAGCACCTCCCATTGGTCGGCCTGGGAGTACCTGCACACACACACACACACACACACACACACACACACACACACACAGGTCAGAGGTCACTGTAGCCCATTAAAGCCACCTAGACGATGATGTCATCGTACCTGTCCGCGCCGCTGTCCTGCACGCAGTGGGCGGCGGTCAGCAGCCAGCGGTTACTCAACACCGAGGCGCCGCACACGTGGCCGGCGCTCCGCACCTGGAGGCTGACCTGCCACGGCCACTCCCCCTCCCGGGACGCGACGCCGCCCACAATGCGGGAGCTCCGGTACGGCTTCGTCCCGCACTCTGAACACACACACACACACACACACACACACACACACACACACACACACACACACAAATATATGAAGACTTGTTTTGTGTGTGTGTCCCTGTGTGTATGTGTGTGTCTGTGTGTCCCTGTGTGTATGTGTGTTGCCCATGCGTATCCCTGTGTGTGTGTGTCTGTCTGTGTGTGTGTGTCTGTGTGTGCGTGTGTGTGTGTATACACACCACAGTGGTCCTCATCAGACCCGTCCTCACAGTCCGGTTCTCCGTCACACTCCGGGTTCAGTTTGCTGATGCAGCGTCCGGTTCTACAGCGGAACGTGAACTCAGAACACTGCTGCAGAACCAGAGCTGGAGAACAGAGACAGTACAAGAGTACCACGACTAGTACTACGACTAGTACTACGACTAGTATTACATCTAGTACTGCAGAAGAAGACAAACTTACATTTCTCACACCTGGACTCGTCCGATCCGTCTCCGCAGTCGTCTTTCCCGTTGCACTTGAACGCCTCTCGGACGCAGCGGTGGTTCCTGCAGGCGAACTCTCCCGCTCTGCACTTCACTGCCGAGAGAAACACGCGACGGTGAGAAGCTCCGCCCCCCCGGCCGCGGCGTGCGCCCCGGCGCCGGCGCTCAGCTCACCGCAGTCCTCCTCGTCCGTGGCGTCTCCGCAGTCGTCGAACCCGTCGCAGCGCCAGAATTTCGGCTTGCAGCGCCCGTTGTTGCACTTCAACTGCGCCGCGTCGCAATCTGAAACACACGGCGCCGGGTCAGCCGGGTCAGCCGGGTCAGCCGGGTCAGCCCCACTCACTGCACTGGTCCTCGTCGCTGCCGTCTCCACAGTCGTTCCAGCCGTCGCAGCGCAGCGTCCGGTTGAGGCAGAGGTTGTTGGTGCACTGGAACCTCCCGGGGCACGCTGCTCAAGGGCCAAGGCAGGGAAGTCAAGGCCGACGCTACTACTACTAGTACTATGACTTCTACTATGACTAGTACTATGACTAGCCCTGCTACTAGTCCTGCTACTAGTACTACTAGTCCTGAAGACGTACGATTGGTCGGGACGAAGGCCTCGTACTCGGCGCTGAAGCCCTGGTCGACGTGGGAGGAGTCAGAGTGGAAGCTGACGGTCATGGCGTTGCTCCGGCCGGTCACCACGGCGCTCTTCAGCTTCCTGCCACACAACCTGCGGGGTGATGACATCACGCGTGCGTCACAACGGCATCATGGTGAGTCTCGACGACATCAAAGTGTACGTTGAGACGCCATCAGAGTCGAATCAGAGTGTACGACATCAAAGTGTACGAACGACATCAGAGTGTACGTCTAGACGACATCAAAGTGTACGTCTAACGACATCAAAGTGTACGTCTAACGACATCAAAGTGTACGTCTAACGACATCAAAGTGTACGTCAAGACGACATCAAAGTGTACGTCAAGACGACATCAAAGTGTACGTCAAGACGACATCAAAGTGTACGTCTAACGACATCAAAGTGTACGTCACAACGACTGCGCGTGTGAGTCAGAGTTTCGTGAAGGAACTCTGACCTCTGGCCGTCGACCTCCACGTAGTCACCGCGGCAACGACTGCTGTCGTTTCCCAGGAAGAACTTCTGGAACTGGACCTTCACAAACTTTTCTTTGGGGGCCTGAAGAAGACAGGGTTCTTACACATTTTGACCAGTAGATTTCCAGGGCTTTTCCATGACTTTAAACCAAATTTCAATGACCAAACTGAAATCTCGGCATAAACATGAACATTTGCGTATGCAACATGAATTGTGCGTATTGAGAGAGTACGCCGGCTTATATTTTGAGCGTCTTTCTTTAAAAAAATGTATTAATTATTTCTAACTCGGCATAAATGAACATCATTTTCCATGACTTTTCCCAAACATTTATGATTTGAGTTTTTTCCATTACTTTTCCAGGCCTGGAAATGACCATTTTAAAATTCCATGACTTTCCCCGGTTTTCCATGACCGTACGAACCCTGAAGAGAAGACCCCAGACTGAGCACCCGAGGTCGGTCGTGGTGACCTCTGCTGCGACTAGGCCTCACCTGGATGGTCCAGACGCACGAGGCGTCAGGAGGGTAGTTGGAGGGGAAGAAAGGCGACGAGAAGGAGCCTTTGTCCGCGGTCAGCGTTCCTCCACACTCTGGGCAACAGGATGGAGGGGTCAGAGGTCAGAGGTCACACGGCGGCCCTCCGATCACACAACGACCACCGAGACGAAGACGGAACCTCGGGAAGTTAAAGAAGAGCAAATACTCGGAAACAACTGAAGCAATTGTGCAAATGTGTGTGTACGTATGTGTGTGTTTACGTATCGATGGCTTCCCGCCGTACCTTGCTGGTTCACGGGGATCTGGGAGTAGTTGGCCCTGAAGCCGGGGAAGTTCTTCTCCTCGCTGGTGACCAGAACCAGCAGCAGCACGTTCCCCGAGGACAGGAAGGTCAGGGACTCATGAGGGTACCCGCACTGCCTGGGGAACCACACGACACAGTGAAGCCACGACCGGGGTCACCTCGGGGTCCCCCACTAGGCCTCTACGTTCGGGCCTCACTCTGTCAGGACCCTCTTCCGGATGGGGGCCAGCGAGTCGTAGATCTGGATGAAGTCCTTCTGGCAGTCGTCCTCCAGGATGAGCGTGTGGAAGTCCAGGCGCACTCGGTGTCCCGGGTCGGCCCTCAGCTGCCACTGCAGGTACACGTTGGGGGGGTAGGAGGTGTCGGGGAACCCCGGGGACTGGACCACCCCCGGCGTGCTGACGTGGAGGCTGAACCACTTCTTCACTGGGGACACACGGCACACGGGGGATCGGACCTGAGCGAGGTCATTCAAGGATACTCAAAAGAACAGAGGTTCCTGAACGCTCCTCACCGGTCAGAGACGTCCTCGCCATGCGCGGGTCGATCGCTGTGGACACGAGACATATACTACAATTATTATATAATAATAATATAATAGTCGAAAGAACGATTTAAACAAGAAAGTTAAAATCAGAACAAGACTACCTATACATATACATATATATATATACACACACACACACACACATATATATATATATATATAACTATATGTATATATATACCTATATGTGTATATATATACCTATATGTATATATATATATATAAATATAATAAATATATATAGCTATATATATATATATATATAGATATACATATATTTAGCTATATTTATAGATATAAATATATATAGGTTTATGTATATACCTATATATAAAAAATATTGATATCTATATAACAATATATTTGTATATATATATATATACCTATATGTATATATATAAATATAATAAATATATATAGCTATATATACATATATATTGGTATATATTTATAGATATATATACCTATATATAAATAAATATTAATATCTATATACCAATATATTTATATATATATATATATACATATATATAAATATAAATATAATAAATAAATATATATAGCTATATATATATATATAGATATACATATATTTAGCTATATTTATAGATATAAATATAGGTATATACATATACCTATATATAAATAAATATTGATATCTATATACCAATATATTTGTATATATGTATGATATATATATATATATATATTATATACAATATATTTGTATATATGTATTATGGGATGGCGGTGTCAGACCTCTGGAGACCACGTTGTTGACGTCCAGGGCGTCGGTGGGCCTCAGCAGCACGCGGCCCTTACGTGGCGCGCTGGCTGCCGCCGGCTCCAGAGACTCGATGGCTTCGTCCAGCGCCCCCTGCTGGAGGACGTGCACGTCGAACTCCGACTGGTAGTACGCCATGACTCCTCCTCCTCCTCCTCCTCCTCCTCCTCCTCCTCCTTCCCCCTCGCTGCAGACACACAGGAAAGAAGTTAACGCACCATTTATATACAATTAATTGTTCCGAGGTTTAGCCTAGCTTAGCATGAAGAACAGATAGCCTAGCTACCTCTTTCTGGAAGACCTTTACTTTGAAAAACCTCTGCAGGAAGTCTTGACATAAGAAAATGTTTTTTATTGACATCAAAGATCATCGTTCTATAATATGACTGTACTACCTCTGAGGTACCTGTAGTACTTTATACTGTACTACATCTCAGAGGTAAACGTAGTACTTTATACTGTACTACCTCTCAGAGGTAAACGTAGTACTCGCTGAAACAAAGCTTACATTTATATTATTCTACATCAGTCCGGTTCCAAATGAAGTAGAAGTACTCTACTTGTGTTTTAGTACTTCACTCACAACCTTCACATGTATATTATGGGATGCAGACACAGAAAGCTCCCACAGGACCCTGGAGGACCCTGGAGGGCCCTGGAGGGCCCTGGAGAACTCTTACCTAAAGGCCTGGACCGTGGAGCCTTTGAAGTGTTTGGCCAGCACAGAGTTTTTCGAGTAAATCAGTTTCAGCTGAAAGACAAAAAGAATCATAAATAAATCAACAACTATGTCACGCCGTCGTCACGGCAACACAGACTCACCTGCCGGTTGACAAGAGAGGCCAGGTGATCGAACTGGGGACTACCGGGTTCTTCGTAGTCCGGCAGAAAGGGCTGGTTGTTGATCCCCATGGAGCCGATGTAGACCTTCTTCACTCGGACGTCACGGCGTACTGGACAGAAGAAAAGGGGAGGGGCCTGTTCACAAAGGTTACACGTTCTGGAATAACTGAAATAACTGAAATATAACTGAACATGAACACATGAAGGTTCATCTCTAAAGCATGAACACATGAAGGTTAATCTCTAAAGCATGAACACATGAAGGTTAATCTCTAAAGCATGAACACATGAAGGTTAATCTCTTGAACATGAACACATGAACGTTCATCTCTTGAACATGAACACATGAACGTTCATCTCTTGAACATGAACACATGAATGTTCCTCCCGGCCTCACAGTGGAAGTGCCAGACCAGCAGTCCGCTTATCAGCGCCACGGCGCCCGCCGCCAGCAGCAGGCCGCCGCCCACCCACAGCGCCCTACTGCGGCCCGGCTTCTTCTCCAGCCGCGTGGTGTCGGAGGCCGGCAGGAACTGGAGGGCGGGGTCCCAGTCCTGGTCCTGCAGACACAGAGAGGGGGTTAGCTCCTGGTGGTCTCACTAGACTCTATACGGAACATACACAGACTCTCTGGACACTATTCAGACTCTCTGGACTCTATCCAGACTCTTTAGAGTCTAGACTCTATCCAGACTCTATCCAGACTCTATCCAGACTCTCTGGACTCTATAAAGACTCTCTAGACTCTATCCAGACTCTATCCAGACTCTCTGGACTCTATAAAGACTCTCTGGACTCTCTGGACTCTATAAAGACTCTCTAGACTATATCCAGACTCTATGGACTCTATA
>CM070097.1:2288474-2305974 GCA_036178185.1 Liparis tanakae
GTACACTATTTACCTCCGATATGTACTACGTGTAGTACAAAGTACTTCACATGGTACTAAGTACCGCACCGGTACAGACCACATGAGTGCTGTGTTCTAACGGGGACCCGCTTCAGACCCGTTCAGGATCAACACGAGACCCGGTCCTGGTTTCAGGTCCCGGTCTGAGGTGAAACTGACCCGCGGGCTATGACGTCACACAGGTTAGGCGCTCACCTGTCTCGGGCTGAACTTCTGTCCGGAGTCCAGTAAATCCATGTTTGCGTGAATGAGTTGATGTTGTTGTTATTGTTGTTATTATTGTTGTCTACTCCGTCTACGTCTCGCGCTCTGCTGCCGCGTCAAAGACAGGTGAGCAGGTCTCTCCGTGCACAGGTGCCAGGAACTCCTCAGGTGAGTTCACGGGTTGCTGGCTCCGGGTCTCGTTACCAGGTCCGGGTCCAGGTCCGGGTCCGGGTCCAGGTCCAGGTCCGGTTAGAGTTCTTCAGAAGGTCCAGACCAGAGGAGGAACCTGAACAGAGGTCCGGCGACGGGAACGAGGAAACGGGCGACTAAGCGCGTGCACGAGAATACAGCAGGGACAGCAGGTCGGCCCACCTGCTGTCCCATGATGCACTGCGCTACGGGAAACTCTCTGGTTGGTTCTTTGTTCCTAGTTTTAGAATCAGAACTACTCGATAGGAGTACACGTTGTTCTACCGAGTAGCACAAGGAAAAGTACACAATGTTTGTATTATAATGTTTTTAATGTTTTTGTATATAATCCTGAGTTCAATAACATTTTAATCAATTCATATTATTACATTAAATATGCAACACGACTACATAATAATTACTACGTGTGCCTCGGAGGTGTAGTACAGTTTAAAGTACTATAAGTACCTCTGAGGTGTAGTATTTATTGCTGAGATTTAGAAAATCGGAATACTAAGGTACAGTACAAGTACTTTAGATGTGTACATGGGTAAAGGTACTTTACCAAAGGTACTTTACAGTTTGACATCGACGGACTTGTACCGTATCTTCCACCAGAGGGCACTGTATGTGTATATATATATATATATATATATATATATATATATATATATATATATATATATATATATATATATATATATATATATATATATAATAACAACATGTATAATGTGTATGTGTGTATTTATTTATATACATATTTATATGTATATTTATATACATATATATACGTATATCTATATATTTGTATATATATACATATATACATATATATATATATATAATTAAATAATAACGTGTATAATGTGTATGTGTGTATTTATTTATATACATATATATACGTATATCTATATATATATATCTATATATATATATCTATATATATATATATATATATATATATATATATATATATATATAATTAAATAATAACTTGACTTATAGAAACATGAAGGAAGTGAAACTGACAAAGCACAGTTCTGGTTTCTGTTCTTTATTAGTGGAATGGAATATACACCTCTGTGCTTTGATGCTGTTCTCTCTATCTATATCTCTCTTTCTCTTTCTCTCTCTCTCTCTCTCTCTCTCTCTCTCTCTCTCTCTCTTCTGGATGAAACGTGTTCTCCAGAAGCAGACACATACATTTAATTTAAAACCCAAATAGTTTAAGTCAAACTAAACGTGAGTTTACTTATGATGAAACATGAGAACGGTCGGAGTTCAGTACGGAAGCTCAAAGGGGTCAAGATGTCATTCATTTGGAAGTTCTGACTAGTAATTGGAGGGAATTAAATAACGTCAGTTCATAACGAGTAATAATGACATCTTAAAGCATATTTATTAATATCTCTGAAAAACATTCAAACCAAATGAAACTCGCTGAAACGGGAGAAACGTGTCATCCATTGAACGTCTGTTCAGTCTTTAAACCGCCGGAGAAAACAGATAAAATACCTACAACGGTATCCATGCATATTTGTGACTCATCATACACACACACACACACACACGCGCACACACAAACACACACACACACACACGTTGCATTCTGGCGAGAAACATGCCTGAATGATAATCTTTGTATTCATTTCTATAATCTGTTTCTTCTAACACGTCTCGTGATGCAAACACTCGTCTTTGAAAAGTCTCGGGATGGGAGGAAAACCGACCAATGAGAGGAGAGAGACAAATGAAGAGTCGCCATGCAAAAGAAGGGACTGTGTTGTGTGTTCGATCTCGTTCCTACTTCTATACGAGGCTCATGCACGGCTCGGGTTTTACATCTCTTTTTAGGTTTTGTGTGTGTGTGTGTTTTTTTGTGTTAAGGGATTTTGAATTTGGAAGATGCAGGTGAACATTTATGATACAAAATATGTTACAGTATGTATGCCTTTGCCTCCTCCGCGCGGGCGGCGCCACTAGCGCTCGCTTCTGATTGGCCGAGGAGACCGACGGCGTGCAGTTCTTGAGTAAAAGGTTTGTTTTCTTTATTTTAACACATGGCTTCATCAGGGTTGTGTGTCTCTTTGTGGCAGTTGTGTGTCTTTGTAGTTGTGTGCCTATTTGTAGTCTATGTCTGTCTCTTTGAAGTCCCTTTGTGTCTGTGTGGTTGTTTTGTGTCTCTGTGTGGTTGTTTTGTGTCTCTTCGTAGTCTATGTCTGTCTCTTTGAGATTGCTCTGTGTCTCTTTGTAGTTGTTCTGCATTTCTTTGTATTCCTCTTGAATATCTTTGTCAAGATGTTGTCTCTTTGTAGTCTATTTCTTCATCTTTGTGAAAGAGCTGGCTACGCTAAGCTGAAACGCCTTTATTGTTAGCAATAAATGGCGTCAATTTGCTCGTCAAAGTTTGTAAAACGCGTTCGACGCTAAAGACTTCATGGATCAGCGTGAACTAAACGCTCAGAAACGCTACAGGAGAAAACACTGACGCTCAGCCAGAGGGGCGAGGTTGAGGTCACATGGTCTCCTGAGGTCATGTGACCTCAACCACAGGAGACCAGAGCGCTGGGCACTGGTTCCGTTTACCGGAACGATGATTTTCAGCCTCTTAATAGCACTTTTCTTTTATCGACTTCCCTCCATGTACAGGAGAAACAACATCAACATCTTTCACTCCGACTGCTTCTCTTTTATTCACATTGCGCTAATGCTAACGTGTTAGCACGAGGTGCCCTAGCCTAGATTATATACCATCCGTTTGCATACTTTGAACAGCTCGTGAAGTCACGGGATGGAGCCTCATTGATGGATAAAGAATAAAGTAAGAAAACAAACCTTTTTTTCCCAGAGTGCACGGCGGCGGACACTCGCAGAAGACTTGTTGTGTTATCTGTGATTACATAACACATTAATGTCTTAGTTGCTTTACATTATGTTCCCAGCAATAATTACTGTACTTTTAAAACACATTATTATTATTATTATTATTATTATTATTATTATTATTATTGTCATTATTATTATTCGGTTTATGGCGATGCTATTTTCCTGCTTGTTTGTAATGTTGCATATTTTTGAAAAGTAAAAGGCGTTCGTTCTTCGTCTGGACGTTGGTGTCAAACTGAATAAAACACTTCTGAGCTGTAGCCGGACCAGACGGGCCCACGTCAGACCGGATCCATCCAGAATCCCTCATTCGACCCTCAACAGACCGCCGGTCCCGTTCAGAGTCCTTTGAGTACAGTTCAGCTCCTGAAGAATCGGCTCAGCGTCCTGAACCGGGCTCAAGCTCAGCGTCGATGAGGTAAAGGATGTTGAGTTTGGTTCCTGTGTTTCCGGCTGCGTCCGGATCCTCCTTTGGGTTCTTGTGTTCTCCTACAAGCAGAACCTGAAGAGTTCCCGCTCAGGATTTCCTCTCTTTCCCTTACGAAGAGATCCTCCTCGCGTTCACTCTTCATCCTCTTCTGAGACATCTCGGCCCAGGTTTGAACCTACAATCTTCTCGAGCCGGCAGAGTTCCAACGTTTCACTCGGCCAAATCACCAAACCTGCAGGTTTATTTTTGGAGCTTCATTGGCTTGATACCCGTTTCCCCAACAACCAACCAACATCCAAAGAAATGCAATCAGCAGGACGCCGCTCTGGATGGCCCGGTTGTGCATATGAGACCTTCGTCACGGCTTTATCCAATCACAGCCGAGTCTGACTCTCACTGTCCGGACCAACTGAACACGAGCCCATTGTACCCGTAGAGACACAAACACCGATCCAATGGAACCAATCGGCTGGTTTCAGGGGCCTCGGTGTCTTTCTTTGGGAGTCTTGGTATTGTTTCCACCGCATGAAGCCTGTTGGGGTTAAACAAATGGGGATCCTTCACGGTTCCTGTTCCGATTCCTTGCCTTTGATCCTGTGACGGCGAGCCGCCATTTCGTTCACCGAGCCTCCATTAATCCACAAAATCGAGAGACGGGAAATGAAAGCAACAAGCGGTCCTCTCACAGAACGGACTGGGTCTCACCGAGCGGTG
This sequence comes from Liparis tanakae, assembly GCA_036178185.1. Classification (NCBI taxonomy): domain Eukaryota; kingdom Metazoa; phylum Chordata; class Actinopteri; order Perciformes; family Liparidae; genus Liparis; species Liparis tanakae. The sequence goes on from CM070097.1 coordinate 2,292,922, forward strand.
CTCCGGGTTCACGATCGACGGTCTCAGAGGAGGTCCGGTGCTCACGGGGAGGTTTGCTCGTGGGGCTGCGGGGAGGGATCCAAAATGGGGGGCGGGGGGGAGTCCAGGAGGGGAGTCGCGGGCGTGGTTGGAGGCTATAAGGAGGAGATCTTGACGGTGTCGTGCGTGTAGGCCGTGGCCCGGGTGTTGCGCAGGATGCCGGGGATGGGGGCGGGCGACATGCTGTCGTCGGGCGAGTTGGCCGGCGGCGTGGGGATGCTGATGATGGCGGCGGTGAAGTCCGGGTCCCCGCAGTTCAGCTTCAGGTCGCTCATCTGGGCGTTCAGGCTGGAGCGGCTGAGCAGAGGAACACAGAGAACGCTTCAATTCAAACGACGAACCAATACCAACGCCTTGAGGGTTTATGCTTTGTAAGTCAAGGAGACGGCGTGCAGTGACGTGTATGAAGTTATTAAGTTAAACACTTTTTTGGAAACCAGCGTCTTGATTTGTCTTCTTCAACCAAAGGAAAGTCTGCGTTTAAACTGAAAGTTTTCCGACTCATCCTGAGGCTTAACTGAAGCTACGAGCTAGCTCACAGCTAAAGCTCTAGATGAAGCTAAAGCTGACGTCAGCTGACTGACTTTAGCTGAAGTTAGCTTTTAGCTTCACTAGCTAACTGACTAACTTTAGCTGAAGCTAGCTTACAGCTTCACTAGCTGACTGACTTTAGCTGAAGCTAGCTTGTAGCTTCACTAGCTGACTGACTTTAGTTGAAGCTAACTTGTAGCTTCACTAGCTAGCGCAGCAACAAAAACAGACTTTTCAACAGTTCAGAAACCACCTGAAGTTTGACGAGTTAGTAGTGTGTGTCTTTGTGTACAGTGTATGTGTGTCTGTTTGTGTGTGTACAGTTGTGTGTCTTTGTGTACGTTTGTGGCATGATGGAGGTGGACTTCAGGGTGTTCAGCTCCTGGATGCTCCCCCGGCTGACGGACACGGTGGAGTTGGCGAGGCGCATGGCGGCTCTCCTTCGGGCCCGGCGGGGGCAGCAGCCGGTGGAGTTGTTCTGCGCCCCCTGATGGCTGGACAGGGAGGTGCTGCGGCTGGTCCGGTAGCCCACCGATTCCGTGATGCACAGCTCGCTGTAGTTCATCTCGTTTGTGAACTCGTGGTTCTGTGAGGAGGAAAGGGGGGGACGGGGGGGGGGGGGGGGGGGACGTTGATTTTCTATGGAACTATATATCTGAAGATCATGTCATCTAAGATCCAAAAGTTTAAAGGTCTAGACCTCAGGTCTGAACCTCGGGTCTGAGCTCAGGTCTGAACCTCGGGTCTGAACCTTGAGTCTGAACTCGGGTCTGAACCCCGGGTCTAAACCTCGGGTCTAGACCTTGGGTCTGAACCTCGGGTCTGAACCTCGGGTCTGAACCTCGGGTCTTGAGGCGAGTCCTCACCGTGGTCTTCTCCAGGCAGTGCAGCAGGTGGTTGTGTTGGTACTCGAAGGCGGACCTGTTCTTCACGCACAGAGCCGTGCTGTTGCTGTGTCGGTCCTGAACACATCGAAACACAAGCTTACACAACCGGGTGTATAAAAACTCAATTTGCCGGAAACATTTGTGTGTGGTAGAATCTTTAAGATCACAATGTTATCCGGTCGTGAAAAAGTTGAGATAAAAAATCACAAGATTATTTCTTTATTCTTGATTGAGTGCAGACTTTCAGCTGAAAGAAGACAAACAGACAAACGGCTTGAGTCCTTCACTTGCCGTCCCGGTCCCCCAGAGCCCCCTCCTCCTGAGCCCGGTCCCCCAGAGCCCCCTCCTCCTGAGCCCGGTCCCCCAGAGCCCCCTCCTCCTGAGCCCAGTCCCCCAGAGCCCCCTCCTCCTGAGCCCGGTCCCCCAGAGCCCCCTCCTCATAAGCCTGGTACCCCAGAGCCCCCTCCAACTGAACCCGGTCCCCCAGAGCCCCCTCCTCCTTAGCCCGGTCCCCCAGAGCCCCCTCCACCTGAGCCCGGTCCCCCAGAGCCCCCTTCTCCTCTCCCGTTCTCATTAGGCTCATTTGCTACACCTGTCCCCGGCCTAAGGCGGGCGGTGGGCGTATGAGGCAGCTGTGGAGGTGTGTGGGGGAGGGGGGAGGGGACAGGTGCCGCAAATGGAGCTAATTGGCCCCAGATGTGGGGGATCTGTTTGATTAGCCCTCCGCTATATGAGCTGGAGGGGAGATGGAGGCAGAGCCGAGCAGAGGCGCAGTCTGCGTTAAATAAAGTGTCGTCCCAAATAGAACCTCAGTGCTGGCGAACCCTTTGGTGCTTAGGGGGAAACCTACGGGCGACAGCCTCAGATCACAATGAAATATATATATACGTCTCTCTCCATCATTGTCTGAGTGGCCTGTAATCCACCTCCCGAGTGAGACGCTGTGTGTGTGTTTTTGTGTGTTTGTGTGTGTGTGTGTGTGTGTGTGTGTCTCACCCCGAGGGCTCGGTCTTGTTTATACTGGAGGAAGGCGTTGGCTGTTCCTTTCTTTGCCATGCGAATTCGAGCCATACGCACTTTCTGTTGGACAGAAATCACAAGAAAACAGCAGCGTCAGCACACACACACACACACACACACACACACACACACACACGCACACGCACACGCACACACAGACATTATATTTGGGCAAAACTTTAATAAAAAAACACATGTATTAAAAAATACTTAAATAGATATTGTAATTGTTTTAGTTAACGTGTAATTATCTGTCAATCTGCTAACAATAGAAAACATGTGAAACTACTGTTTATATAAAAGAAATATTATATGAATAGAATAAATATTTTTAAATGACGATCAACAAAACATATGTTTAGTAATATTTCTAATATTTAATGTTATTATTCAAGTTTCCTCGACTCATTACCTTTTATTTTAATCAAATCGATAAGTAAATGAGTAAATGTTTTTCATGCTAATGTGTAGCACTCTGTATGCTACCATGCTAACGGTAGCTGCTAACAGCTAGCAGAGCCCATTAGTTGTTGACACTTGAGACTTTTATTAGTACTTTTAATGTATTTTATATATTGTCCTGGGCTAGGGATAGGGTGCTATGGTTAGGGAGCTAGGGCTAGGGATCTAGGGCTGGGGAGCTACGGTTAGGGTGCTACGGTTAGGTAGCTAGGGTTAGGGAGCTAGGGTTAGGGAGCTAGGGTTAGGGAGCCAGGGCTAGGAAGCTAGGGTTAGGGTTAGGGAGCTAGGGTTATGTAGCTAGGGTTAGGGAGCTAGGGTTAGGGAGCTAGGGCTAGGAAGCTAGGGTTAGGGAGCTAGGGTTATGTAGCTAGGGTTAGGGAGCTAGTGTTATGTAGCTAGGGTTAGGGAGCTAGGGTTAGGGAGCTAGGGCTAGGAAGCTAGGGTTAGGGTTAGGGAGCTAGGGTTAGGGGGCGCTTCATAATAGTCCCTCAGAAACCGATAAGCTTCATCAGTTCCGTGAGGTCAGTCGGGGTCGGGGGCCTGATGACCTGCTGCGCTCTCATCTTGTCCGCCCTCTGGTTCTGGTGGTAGATGCGGCTGAAGTTGGACACGATGACCGGCACCGGCAGCGCGATCACCAGCACGCCGCTCAGCGAGCAGATGGAGCCGAAGATCTTCCCTGCGATGGTGTTAGGGACCATATCACCGTACCTGTGGAGGGACAAGGTCACAGGGTCAGAAGGTCACAGGGTCAAAGTGTTACAGGACCAGAAGGTCACAGGGTCACAGGACCAGAAGGTCACAGTGTCAGAAGGTCACAGGGTCAAAGTGTTACAGGGTCAGAAGGTCACAGGATCAGAAGGTCACAGGGTCAGAAGGTCACAGGGTCAGAAGGTCACAGGGTCAGAAGGTCACAGGGTCAAAGTGTGACAGGGTCAGAAGGTCACAGGGTCAGAAGGTCACAGGGTCAAAGTGTTACAGGGTCAAAGTGTTACAGGGTCAGAAGGTCACAGGGTCAGAAGGTCACAGGGTCAAAGTGTTACAGGGTCAGAAGGTCACAGGATCAGAAGGTCACAGGGTCAGAAGGTCACAGGGTCAGAAGGTCACAGGGTCAGAAGGTCACAGGGTCAAAGTGTTACAGGGTCAGAAGGTCACAGGGTCAGAAGGTCACAGGGTCAAAGTGTGACAGGGTCAGAAGGTCACAGGGTCAAAGTGTTACAGGGTCAGAAGGTCACAGGGTCAGAAGGTCACAGGGTCAAAGTGTTACAGGGTCAGAAGGTCACAGGATCAGAAGTTCACAGGATCAGAAGGTCACAGGGTCAGAAGGTCACACTGTTCAAGATTTAGTTAAGAAGTAAGAAAATTGCTTTTTTTGTCAAAACAGTAAAATGACATTTATTTATTTAATTTGTTTATTAAATGTTAGATGAAACCTGCTTCAACTTTAAATAACTAACTGAGAAACACTGCAAGGAGCTCAGAGTCTGTGTGATAAAACCACTTAACTAATGCGCTTCAGTTAACAAGCTTCAGTTAACAAGCTTCAGCTAACGCGCTTCAGCTAACACGGTTCAGCTAACGCGCTTCAGCTAACACGCTTCAGCTAACACGTTTCAGCTAACAAGGTTCAGCTAACAAGGTTCAGCTAACGCGCTTCAGCTAATGCGCTTCAGCTAATGCGCTTCAGCTAATGCGGTTCAGCTAATGCGCTTCAGCTAATGCGCTTCAGCTAACACGGTTTAGCTAACACGCTTCAGCTAACGCACTTCAGTTGCCGTTAGCTAGTGGGTCCGGTCAGGTTCTGTCATCTTTTGGGGTCCTGATGAAAAAGCCTTGATTGAACATACGGCCACCCCTCGGTTAGCAGCCTTAATGACTTTAGCTAACGGTTCAGGTTAGCAGGTAACGGTTGAGGTTATCTGCTAACGTGTTGAGCTAACTGACGCAGGTGGATGACTCCACCCTGACTTCATAACGCAGTTAAGTGCAGGTCAGGCTTATTATGGGATGTGTTGGCAGAAAGAAGATGGAGACCTTCGAGGGAGACTTCAAAACATCCACAAACCAGTCTGAACAGGTCCGGTTCGGGGTTAGCGTAGCTTAGCTCAATGACTGGAAACATGGGGGAACTGCTAGCAGCTGCAGTCTGAGTTTTACTACAGTAAATATCAAATGTGGTCATGGATTTATTTTCTCGTATTGTTTTTTTATTATTATATCATTATATCAAATATATATATATATATATATATATATATATAAAAATACATATCATATATATGTATATACATATATATATATATATATATATATATATATATATATATATATCTACATATATATGTATATGTAGATATATATATTCGATATTAAAGAGGGAGCAGATTATTAATGGGATGTCGTGAGTTTGTGATTCAGAAGACGTCAGCTGGCTCCTTGTTTCCTCCATTAATCATGTATATCATACAACAAAATCATATATACAAATATATATAAAGACATTTATTATATATATATATATATATATTATATATATATATATAGAACAGAAACATATGCACAACATTATGCCTCAACGTTTTTCAATTCTAAACAAAACAATAAGTGTCACCATAAAATAATCAAATATTGTTTAGACTTGTTGTTTGTGAGTGAGTGTGAGTGTGTGTGGGGGGGGGATGAGTGTGTGAGTGTGTGTGTGTGTAGCTGCTAATGTTAAATAATGCATGACAGCATTTGACGACTTGTTGTACCAGAGAGACCAGGAGGAGGAAGCTTATTCTCTTTTCCTCCTTCATCCCTCCTTCATCACTCTCTTGACACATTTCCTTAAGTTCCTCCCTCTCTGCCCTTTTGCCCCTCTATCTAACTCCTCCCCTCTCTTTCTCCGAGGTCACTATCTACCAAGTCTCTCCGTCGGCTGCAGGAAAGAGGAGAAGGAGAGAGGCGGAGGAGAAGGAGGAGGAGGAAGAGGGAGAAGAGGATGAAGAGGGGGAGGAGGAAGAGCGGGGGGTGAGGATGAGGAGGAGGTCAAATTGAGTGATAGCTTGACACAAAGCCAGAGGAGAGATGGAGGATGGAAAGAGGAGAAGGAGAGAACACGGAGAGGTCAGGAGATAAAGATCTGGATCAGACTCCGAAGGTCCAGAGACCCACCTGGACATGGGGTCCAATCCAACTCGTCCATATATATATATATATATATATGTATATATACATATATACGTATACATATACACGTTTAGTACTTTATACTGTACTACCTCTGAGAGGTATCTTTATCTTTAACCTCTGGTAAAAAGATAAAGTGAGCTGGTTGTCTGCTGGCTCCTGATTGGAGCAGATAGGAACCATTAGAGCCGACCGGCCAATCACACGCAGACAGACGCTTATCTCCCGCCTTTGATACGGCAGCCAGCCAATCACGATCTGAAAGAGGGGCAGACAGCCAATGGTGATTAGTGAGGGCACTTAAGGTGAAGGGTAGCCCCTCCCATCAGACAAGGGAGAAGAGAAGGAAAGGAAAGGAGAAAGAGGAGGAAGAGGAGGAGGAGGAAGAGGAGGAGAGGAAGGAGAGGAAGAAGAGGAGATCAAACCGGCTTCAACAGTGATAAAGAGTCAATTTACTTTGTTAGTTTAACTTTATTAATATATTTAAATTCATATTAATATATCAATTATTTATGTATATATGTGTATTTATTCTATCTATATATATTGATATTCATTTATATATACATATTAATTAATGTATCCTTATATTTATTTATATATCCTCCTCCTCCTCCTCCTCCTCTTCCTTCTCCTCCTGAAGGACACCGGTATCGACCCATCGGTTTGATTCTCCTCTTTGAAAACTTCTATTCTGGGTTCCAGCCATCTGTTAAAAGCCTCCCTGCTCTCCTCCTCTTTCCCTCACTCCTTCTCCTCCATCCTCCTCCTCTTTCTCTCCTTCCTCCTCTTCCTCCTTCTCCTTCTCTCCATCCCCCTTGTCTCTCCTCCAGGTCATCTCCCATGTTTAATTGATGGAGGGATGATGAAAGTTGCAGGAGGAGTGACAGAGGTTCCATGTTTCCTCCTCCTCCTCTCCTCCTCCTCTCTTTCTTTCTCTCACTCTCGTCTTTTTTGTATTTGTGCATCCTTTGTTTTTGATATATTTGTTGTTGTTCTTCATTATATATCTATAATATATATATATATATATATATATGTTTATATATAAATGTATATATACATATATATGTATAAATATGTGTCCATATATAATATATATATCTGTTTATATATAACAATATATACATATATATGTGTGTGTACATTATATATGTATATATACATATATATATATATATATATATATATATATATATATATGTATGTATGTGTATATATACATGAAATGGATTCAGCGTCCTGAAGAACGTTACTTGAGCCTTTAATAAAATAAAATAAAATATAAAGACTTTAAACTAAACAATTGAAAATGTGAGAAAGAAAAACCTTAAAGAAGAAAAAAGACGACGACGTCATAAAATACATTAAAGAAAAAGAAGCTCAGAAAGAATCAAAGTTTCTGTTCCTCCTGAAGTATTAAAGGTTTCACACGCCTCTGCTCCTGAGGTACCTCAGGGGGGTCGTGACCCCTAGGGGTCCAGTGAGGTACCTCAGGGGGGTCGTGACCCCTAGGGGTCCATTGAGGTACTTCAAACCTTCACACTCACATACACAAACACACACACACCTTTACACTTACTCAAACATAAACCTTGCCACTCACACATATTTATATAATATGTATATATATATATATATATATATATATATATGTATTATATGATTAATATATATATATATATATATATATAATGATATTTCAATATATATTATATTATATTTATATATGTATTATATGACATTTATACATGTATTATATTGTATTTATACATGTATTATATTATATTTAAACCCATTAGTTCTCCTGATCTATTGAAAGCTTTCCTGACTTTGGTTTTCTGTTTCTTCCTCCGGGTCGTCTTCTCTCTGTTTCTATTCCTGGATACGACAAGTGAAACCACAGACACACACACACACACTCATACACACACACATACACATACACATACACACATACACACACTTACACTCACACACACACTCACTCACACACACACATGCACACACACACCTCCACACACATATACTGTGTGCCCACACTCACACGCACACACTCGCACGCACACACACACACAGACACATACACTCACATCCACACACTCACACCCACACACTCACACACCCACACACACACACACACACTCAGATACACATACACACTTACTCACACACAAACACTCACACACAACCACACACACTCACACCCACACACTCACACTCACACACACTCAGACACACATACTCACACTCTCAAACACACTCAAACACACGTGTAATGTGTTCACACACTCACACACACACACCCTCACACACATACACACTCACACCCACACACTCACACACACACACTCGTACACACTCAGATGCACACAAACACTCACTCACACACAAACGCTCACACACATGCTCACACACACTCACACACACTCACACACACTCACTCACACTCACACACACTCACACACAAACATGCACACACCCTCACACACACACACACACACACACACACTCACACTCAAACAAACTCACACACATGCTCACACACACTCACACACACGCTCACACACACACTTACGGTAAATATCACATGATGTGTGTTAAATGTTTTAGAAGAAGGAAAGAGAGACACCTAAGATGGAAGCAGATGAAGGAAAAGAGGAGGAAGAGGAACTAAAGGAAGGAAGGAGAGAGTAAAATAAAACAAAAGAAGGACTGAGTGAAGGGGGGATGAGGAGGAGAAGAGGAGTAAATGTAAAAAGGGAGACAGACGGGGGAGTAAAGGAAGGAAAGAGAGGACAATAAGGAAGAAGGTGACAACTCAAAGGAGATGGAGAAGAGAAGAGGGTAGGGAGGAGGACATGGAAGGTAAATAAGTGATGGGAACAAGGATGCAGGAAAGGAGCAATGAGAGGGAGGGAAGGACACAGGAAAGGAGGAACGATGAAGAGGAAAGTGCACAAAGAAAGAAATGAGTGAAAAAGTGGAAGAAGGTGGGAGGAGGAGGAAGAGGAGGAAAAGAGGAAGAAGAGGAGGAGAAAGAGGAGGGGAAAAGGAAGAAGATGAGGAGCAGGAAGAAGAGAAAGAGGAGGAAGAGGAGGATGCACTCAGACACTAAGAGGAAATAATTGATGAGAGGAAAAGTTCTCTCCTCCTTGACTCCATTTTATCTGTTTATCTCTTCGCTCGCCCAGACAGCCATTAGGCTCCGGAGAGAGAGAGAGAGAGAGAGAGAGAGAGAGAGAGAGAGAGAGAGGGGGGGGGGGTTCTGTTCTTTGGTTCTGATCCGTGGTTCTGTTCTGTGGTTCTGTGTGTATGCGTTCTCAAAGCAGGAGATAGAGTTCTGTGTTCCTGACCCTCTCTCGTTGGTACGTGGACGTTTTGAAGCCAGTTCAACCATCTGAACAGGAAGTGGTCATAACCGGAAGTCACCATAACAGGAAGTGGTCATAACCGGAAGTCACCATAACAGGAAGTGGTCATAACCGGAAGTCACCATAACAGGAAGTCACCAGATAAGGAAAAGCTGAAATAATGAAACAGGAGGATGAGGGAAGCGTCTCCTCTGTGTTTCTGTTGTTGTGACTCGTGGGCATAAGGCCCGGTGGGGAATCGAACCGGCAACCTGCTGGTTTACAAGGATCATGTGAACTTATAGTTTATAGTAGAACGTTATCTAAACACAGAACTCGTCCAGGCTCTGGTCATCTCACTCCTGCAGCTCGACCTCCGACCTCCGACCTCTGCAGATCACCCAGAATGCAGCTGCTGGTCTTCCAGAGCTTCCACCACTCCGCTCCTCCGCTCTCGTCATGGTTACCGGTGGAGCAGCATCCTCTTCACAACATTGGTTCTGGCGTACCGTGCTCTGAACGGGTCGGGCCCCGTCTACATCCTGGATGCGGTCACACCGTACACCCCGGCACGTTCGCTCCGCCCGGCAACAGCCGACCGACTTGTGACTCCGTCACCTCCAGCTCATCACTACATCAGACTGTCTGTGTCCTGGCTCCTGATTGGTGGAGCCAGCTCCTGATTGGTGGAACGAGCTCCTGATTGGTGGAACGAGCTCCTGATTGGTGGACGAGCTCCTGATTGGTGGACCGAGCTCCTGATTGGTGGACCGAGCTCCTGATTGGTGGACCGAGCTCCTGATTGGTGGAACGAGCTCCTGATTGGTGGACCGAGCTCCTGATTGGTGGAACGAGCTCCTGATTGGTGGACCGAGCTCCTGATTGGTGGACCGAGCTCCTGATTGGTGGACCGAGCTCCTGATTGGTGGAAGGAGCTCCCTACTGACACCAGGGCAGCAGGAAGTCTCTACAGATTAACCCGGAAACTACAAACACATCTTTTCCGACTATATCTGGATTAAAACACAGATTAGCACTTCAGTGGCTCTTAAATATCTTATTATGGTACTTTTGTTAGTACCTAGTTTGACTATGTTGAGGAAATGTTACTTTCTGTATTCTTGTTGTTCTTAGTTTGTACTCTAGGTTGATGAACTTATTGTAAGTCTCTGTGGATAAAAGCTAAACTGTCAGTTAAGTTTAGACAACTAAACTACTAGTTAGGTTTAGACAAGTAAAGTACTAGTTAGATTTAAACAACTCAACTACTAGTTAATTTCAAACAACTAAACTGTGAGTTAGGTTTAAACAACTCAACTTCTAGTTAAGTTCAAACAACTAAACTAATCAGTTAGGTTTAAATAACTAAACTACTAGTTCTGTTTAGACAACTAAACTGCTAGTTAGCTTTAGACAACTCAACTACTAGTTACATTCAAACAACTAAACTAGTCAGTTAGGTTTAAATAACTAAAGTACTAGTTCTGTTTAGACAACTAAACTGCTAGTTACATTCAAACAACTAAACTAGTCAGTTAGGTTTAAATAACTAAAGTACTAGTTATCTTTAGACAACTCAACTACTAGTTAGGTTTAAACAACACAACTACTAGTTACATTCAAACTATTAAACTAGTCAGTTAGGTTTAAATAACTAAAGTACTAGTTAGGTTTAGACAACTAAACTACTAGTTAGGTTTAAACAACACAACTACTAGTTACATTCAAACAACTAAACTAGTCAGTTAGGTTTAAATAACTAAAGTACTAGTTAGGTTTAAAGAACTAAAGTACTAGTTAGGTTTAAAGAACTAAAGTACTAGTTAGCTTTAAACAACTAAAGTACTAGTTAGGTTTGCTCCACTCTGACTACATTCTGCTGATCCTCTGTATTGAAACAGTAAATCTTTAAATCTCTCAGGAAGCGTCTCCCCGTGTCTCGGGGTTTACGTCGATGCTAAAGACCAGAGATCAGAACCAATAACTCAGGGTTTATGTCTGGAAGGTGGAACACTTATTATCTTTAATAAATACTTCACTTGGTTAATTTAACAAGTTATTTTGCTGTTTTCAATTAGATTAAAAATAATAATTTTGATTTATTATTAGTATTTATGTGATTTATTCATATTATATGAAATAATAAGATAATTGATTATATATTCTAGAGATGATGTGCAATGATGGAGATGAACACTCCTCAGGTCTCTGTGACATAAACAAGGACATGGAAGGTGGGAGGAGCTTAACTCTCAATGGCTGCTCGTTCATCACAGCTATTGTTCTATTGAGGAGGAGGGGGGAGGAGGAGGGGAGGAGGAGGAGGGGGTGAGGAGGAGGAGAGGACAAAGAGGAGGAGGAGGGGGAGGAGGAGGAGGAGGAGGAGGAGGAGGAGGTAAAAGCCTGTAGAATCCATTTAGAGGTTGGCCTCTTCCCGCTGATCACTAATGGACCTGAAGACTGAGAGGAAGAGAGAGGAGGAAACAAGGAGAGGAGGCGAGAGGAGGAAACAAGGACAGGAGGGGACACTGAAGGAATGAGGCCTTTCATTCGTTAAGAATGAATATTGTTTCTATTGATTCTATGATTATTTATTCCTTTGTAATACCAGATGTCTCCCATCAGGTCCCAGGATGACATCACCTGGGCCGTCCAATCAGGAGCCAGTGAAACAGGAAACAGTTATTAAATCATAACTTCTACAATGAAATCAACAAAAGCTCTGAGTCATCCAGGCGCCTCCATTCACACAGAGGTAGGAGTGTAAGTGTAAGTGTGAGTGTGAGTCTAAGTGTGTGTGTGTGTGAGTGTGTGTGTGTGTGTGCAATATGGTGGAAGCGTATGGCCGTTTCACTGACTCACTCTATTTCTAAAGTTATATAAAGGCTTTGAACAGCAGATAAAAGGTGAAATGTCATTTAGCAACATTAACACCACGAGTAATTCCACGAGTACGAGACACTGAAGTGCTACTCGGTTATTTCATCCAGATGTAGTCGGAAAAGACGTGTTTGTAGTCTCCGACGGAGGATGTAGAGACTTCCTGCTGCCCTGATGTCAGTGAGGAGCTCATTCAACCAATCAGGAGCTCATTCAACCAATCAGGAGCTCATTCAACCAATCAGGAGCTCATTCAACCAATCAGGAGCTCATTCAACCAATCAGGAGCTCATTCTACAAATGAGGAGCTAATTCCACCAATCAGGAGCTACTTCCACCAATGAGGGCTGAGCAGGTAGAGCTGCTGGGGGGGGCAGGCGTCTAGGCGGAAAAAGACCAGCACCTGTCATGTCATCACCATCATCATCATCACACACACACACTCTCAAACTCACAGACACACACACAAACACACACATACACACACTCTCACACACACACTTCCTCAAATTCACGCTCACACACACACACACACTCACACACACACACAAACACACACTCTCACACACGCACACTCGCACGCACACACTCACTCACTCACACACATACTCACACACTCTCACACGCACACACACACACACTGTCACACTGTCACACCGACTCACACACACACTCACACACACACACACACACACACCGACTCACACACA
>CM070097.1:2315974-2345974 GCA_036178185.1 Liparis tanakae
TTGAGAGAAGAAGAGAGAGCGACAGAGAGAGATAAGGAAACATAAAGTGTGCTGATCTCAGTTCATCTTTACTTTATAAAAAGCTCTTTTAGGATCTGTTTCTGTTGGCGCCCCCTGTGGCCAGCGGTGGTAGTGACTTCAGTCTCTAACCCTAACCCTGGTCTCCAAGGTGAACGTCCTGTGTTTGTCCTCTTGGAAACTATTTCATAGGACATTTTATATATTGCTCAATAAATGCAGACTTCACTTTTGTATTATTATCGTAACTTAATTCTCATAATATCCATTCAGTTTGAAGATTTGAATATATATATATATATATATATATATATATATATATATATATATATATATATATATATATATATATAAATATGTATATAATATAGATAAATAAATATATACATACATACATATGTATATATACATATACATATGTATGTATTTATACATACATATATATAAATATATATATATATATATATACATATATGTATGCATATATGTATATACTGTATATATATATATATATATATATATATATATATATATATATATGTGTGTGTGTGTGTATGTGAATGAAGAGGGGAGGAGGAGGACAGACAACTTCAATGTGTTCAATCATAAAATCGAGACCCGATATATATATATATATATATATATATATATATATATATATATATATATATATATCCCTCTCGCTCTCTCTCTTTCCCTCTCTCTCTTTCCCTCTCTCTCTCTCTCGCTCCCTCTCTGAGGCCAGTGACCCAGAGTTTATGATGTAACATCGTGATAAATGAGACACTCACACACAAAGTTCAGCATTTAAAATCTGAACGAGGGAGACAAAGAAAATATGGATAGAGAGAGAGAGAAAGAGAGAGAGATACAGTAAGTGGAAAGAGAGTAGGAGGATGAGCAGCTTTACCTGTAGGCCTGTATTTTTAGTATTTGAAAGCAGGAAGAAGTGACGTGCAGGAAGAGTAGGAGGGGAGGAAGAGGAGGAGAAGAAGAGGAAGAAAAGTGGAAGAGGAGGAGATGGCGAGGAGGAGGAAGAGAAGAGAAGAGGAGGAAGAAGAGCGGGTGAAGCAGAAGGAGGAGGGAGAGGAGGAGAACGAGGAAGAGGAGGATCAAAGAGGACCATGAACGCATCACCAGAGGACAGTGAAGAGGCATTCACACACACATACTCCCCCCCCCCCACACACACACATACTCCCCCACACACACACACATAACCCACCCACCCCCACACACACACACACATACCTCCCCCACAGCCACACACACAAAGAAATACACTCACTCACTCACACACACACCTGTGTGTTAGTACAGTCTGATACAAAGAGGATCAACAGAACACACCAGGATCCGGTTTCTACTGGACCAGATTTAGAGAGAGAGACCGAGAGAGAGAGAGAGAGAGTGAAAGAGAGAGAGAGAGAGAGACAGACAGAGAGAGAGAGAGAGAGACAGACAGAGAGACAGAGTATGTGTTCTTCCTCTAAACTTGTATTTTAGTTAAAACTCATCAACTTTCTCCCCTTCAATTAACCCTCAGCTCGGCCAATCAGACGCTATCTCGTTAAGGCGGACCCTCGCCACTAATCCGTCTCTCTGCGGGACAGGAAGTACCGGGCGGCTAATTAGTCTCCCCCGCCGGGAACCTCGACCTCCATCTCCAAACTTCACGAGATCAGAGAGAGTTTTAATCAACTAAAACAGAGAGGATTGTGGGAAGGGGGGGGGGGGGGGCAGCCCTCCTACAGGATTCAGAGAAGACCGTTTGTCACAAAAGTATCAAAACTTCACTCAACTTTAAACAAATATATGAGTTTATGAATTTAGTAGATTAACTACAGAGACTCCTCTCCAGGATGTAGACGGAGCCCCAGAATCATTCATTTGTCATTAAAATGTTTTGTGATCGTTCGTTGTGAAAAGAAGAACAACAAACACGTCTACAGACAATAGTTTATCATATTTCATCTTCTCGATGTTACAATAGATTAGTCGATTCTTCCTTCAGTTAGAAGTCTCATCACAGCGTGAATATATTTATATACAGATTCAAACGTTACTAACAAAAACATGACGTAGCCAGAGCCGGAGGTCCAGGACGTAGTCGGGGGCCAAGAGCAGAAATCCAATAGAATAGAGGAAGAGAGAATGGAAACAGGAAGTGGACGACAAACACTTCCTGTCAAAACGATTTACAAATCAAAGATTTAAGACGCAGTCAAAATAACACAATGTGATGTTTCACGTGTGTACTTGTACCTGGTTCCTTGCAGGTTCCTGTATACAGGACTGTCTCAGAAAATTAGAATATTGTGATAAAGTTCTTTATTTTCTGTAATGCAATTAAAAAAACAAAAATGTCATGCATTCTGGATTCATTACAAATCAACTGAAATATTGCAAGCCTCTTATTCTTTTAATATTGCTGATTATGGCTTACAGCTTAAGAAAACTCAAATATCCTATCTCTAAATATTAGAATATTTCCTCAGACCAAGTAAAAAAAAGATTTATAACAGCAAAACAAAATCAAACATTTGAAAATGTCCATTAATGCACTCAGTACTTGGTTGGGAATCCTTTTGCACGGATTACTGCATCAATGCGGCGTGGCATGGAGGCAATCCGCCTGTGGCATTGCTGAGGTGTTATGGATGCCCAGGATGCTTCAATAGCGCTTTTAGCTCATTTGCATTGTTGGGTCTGGTGTCTTTCAGCTTCCTCTTCACAATACCCCACACATTCTCTCTGGGGTTCAGGTCAGGGGAACTGGCAGGCCAATGGAGGCCAGTAATGCCATGGTCAGTACACCAGTTACTGCTGGTTCTGGCACTGGGCAGGTGCTAGATCATGCTGGAAAATGAAATCCTCATCTCCAGAGCTTTTCAGCAGACGGAAGCATGTAGTGCTCTAAAATCTCTTGGTACACAGCTGCATTGACTCTGGACTTGATGAAACACAGTGGACCAACACCAGCAGCTGACATGGCTCCCCAAACCATCACTGACTGGGAGCTTCACACTGGATTTCAAGCAACTTGGATTTTGCTCCTCTCCAGCCTTTCTCCAGACTCTGGGCCTTGACTTCCAGATGAAACACAACACTTGCTTTGGTCTGAAAAGAGGACTTTGGACCACTCTGCAACTGTCCGCTGCTTCTTTTCCCCTTGCAGGTGTTTTGAGTGATTAGACGATTCAAGTGATTAGTTGAATACCCTACTAGTATACTTTATCATGATCTTCTAATATTTAGAGTTTGAGTTTTCTTAAGCTGTAAGCCATAATCAGCAATATTAAAAGAATAAAAGGCTTGCAATATTTCAGTTGTTTTGTAATGAATCCAGAATGCATGACATTTTTGTTTTTTTAATTGCATTACAGAAAATAAAGAACTTTATCACAATATTCTAATTTTCTGAGACAGTCCTGTATATATATATATATATATATATGTGTGTGTGTGTGTGTGTGTGTGCGTGTGTGTGTGTGTGTGTGTGTGTGTACTAGTACCACCATGCAGTAATACTCAGTTACAAATAAACACTACCCTTCCCCTGACTCCTCCCCTAACCCCTCCCCTGACTCCTCCCCTGACTCCTCCCCTAACTCCTCCCTCCTCTACCCTGACCCCCGCAGGAGAACGGCACTAATACGGACTGCTGCAGAGGATATTAATAATGCATCTCTAAACAACCTCCTCAAAGGAAACAGCTGACTGGAGGAGGTGGAGGAGGTGAGGGAGGTGGAGGAGGTGGAGGAGGTGAAGGAGGTGAAGGAGGTGATGGTTTCTCCTCACCTTCTCCTCCAGCATCCACTTCTCCTGCTGCACCTCGGCGAGCCTCTGGAGGAACTCCCCGACCTCGTCGACCGACAGTTCGGCCGGCCGCTGAGACGGAGGGGGAGGACCGATAAAGTTTATTCAAACGCAGGAAGCTAACGCGTGTTTAATATATTTATACTTTATATTCACTTAATTTATACTTTATGTTTACTTTCACCAGACGGTGTCAACAACTAACACGTCAGGATTGACTCAAGTGAGAAACTTAGAGGAGAGGAGAGGAGGAAAGGAGATGAGGAGAGGAAAGGAGGAGGGGAGGAGGAGTCCCTTTAATTAACAGACCGCCCCTTTAATGCAACAGACTGTCCCTTTAATGCAACAGACTGTCCCTTTAATGCAACAGACTGTCCCTTTAATGCAACAGACTGTCCCTTTAATGCAACAGACCACCCCTTTAATGCAACAGACCATCCCTTTAATGCAACAGACTGTCTCTTTAATCAACAGACCGCCCCTTTAATGTAACAGACTGTCCCTTTAATCAACAGACCACCCCATTAATGTAACTTTAATGTAACAAACTGTCCCTTTAATCAACAGACCGTCCCTTTAATGAAATGGACTGTCCCTTTAATCAACAGACCGCCCCTTTAATGCAACAGACTGTCCCTTTAATCAACAGACCGCCCCTTTAATCAACAGACTGTCCCTTTAATGCAACAGACCGTCCCTTTAATGCAACAGACCACCCCTTTAATGCAACAGACCGTCCCTTTAATGCAACAGACCGTCCCTTTAATGCAACAGACCGTACATTTAATCAACAGACCGCCCCTTTAATGCAACAGACCGTCCCTTTAATGCAACAGACCGTCCCTTTAATGCAACAGACCGTAAATTTAATCAACAGACCGCCACTTTAATGCAACAGACCATCCCTTTAATGCAACAGACCATCCCTTTAATGCAACAGACCGCCCCTTTAATGCAACAGACCGTCCCTTTAACGCAACAGACCGCCCCTTTAATGCAACAGACCGTCCCTTTAACGCAGCTACTCTGAGTGGGCAGAGCGATAAGTAGGCTACTTTAAAATGTCTGATTCTCAAGTTTGTGCGGAGAAACCTCTTAAACATTTATCACTTCTCATAGATTATACATGATGCTGAGGTGTGTGTGTGTGTGTGTGTATGTGTGTGTGTGTGTGTGTGTGTGTGTGTGTGTGTGTGTGTGTGTGTGTGTGTGTAAAATGGGTTAAAAATGGAAGTCAAAGAAATAAAGAGAGAAAGATATGCAACAGAAAAGATACTAATCGAGGTAAATGTAGGCAGACAGATGTTACTGGTGTGTGTGTATGTGTGCACCTGTGTGTGTGTGTATGCACCTGTGCGTGTGTACCTGTGCGTGTGCACCTGTGTGTGTGCACCTGTGTGTTATGCCAGCAGTCGCCAGTGTGTCCAAGTCAGCTCTGGGAATCAGAGTATTAAATATTGAGCAGGAGGTTCCGGACTGAGTCAGAACCTCCTGACACGGGTCAGCACACTGCCGATTACCGGCCCCATCGGTCACACACACACACACACACACACACACACACACACACACTCACACACACACATACTCACACACACACTCACACACACACACACACACACTCACACACACTCACACACACACACTCACACACACACATACACACTCACACTCACACTCACACACACACTCACACTCACACACACTCACACACACACACACACTCACACACACACACACACAGTCCATTTAGGAGATCTTAAATACTCTTCCGGTTAGTTGCGCCTCAGGTTCTTCTCCCTGATCATGGAGATCAATACTCTGCAGATAAACAACTCATTGTTATGCCGAGACAATATAGGAAATATAATATAATCTTCACCTGGAGGTGAATAAACAAACACCAGGAATAATTAAAATAATTTAAACAAACATCAGGAATAATTAAAAGAAGATAAACAAACATCAGGAATAATTTAAAGAAGATAAACAAACACCAGGAATAATGTAAACAAGATAAACAAACATCAGGAATAATTTAAAGAACATAAACAAACATCAGGAATAATGTAAACGAGATAAACAAACATCAGGAATAATTTAAAGAAGATAAACAAACATCAGGAATAATGTAAACAAGATAAACAAACATCATGAATAATTTAAAGAAGATAAACAAACATCAGGAATAATGTAAACGAGATAAACAAACATCAGGAATAATGTAAACGAGATAAACAAACATCAGGAATAATGTAAACGAGATAAACAAACATCAGGAATAATGTAAACAAGATAAACAAACATCAGGAATAATGTAAACGAGATAAACAAACATCAGGAATAATGTAAACAAGATAAACAAACATCAGGAATAATCTAAACGAGATAAACAAACATCAGGAATAATGTAAACAAGATAAACAAACATCAGGAATAATGTAAACGAGATAAACAAACATCAGGAATAATGTAAACGAGATAAACAAACATCAGGAATAATGTAAACAAGATAAACAATCCCCCAGAACAACACAAAGTCTCGCCTCCTTCTCGTGCTGCAGCTTGAGGTCAGACAGCGCCTCCTTGTGGTCGCTCTTCTCCTGGTTCAGCTGCATGGCCATGTCATCCAGCATGGCCTTCCTCTTCTCTGCTGTCTGCACGCACACACACACACACACACACACACACACACACACATGCAGACAGGCAAGTGCACAGACATTTTGGGGGGCAGGTGCTCAAACCCCAATAAAGGGCACCCATTGCCAAAAAAATAACCCTAACCCAGCTGGGTTTAGGGTTGGGGTTAAGGTTGGGGTTAAGGTTGGGGTTAAGGTTGGGGTTAGGGTTTCCCCCCGTGAGCGTCGCGCAGCATGTCCGGGAGAAATTCTCACAAGAACTCAAATAAAAGCCCCGTCGGATATCAAAACACATTGTGGGTCTTGATGACAGAGAGAAACTTTTATTCTTAAATACTGATGAATGACAAAAGTGTCTCCAGCAAAAAGGGCACTTTACTCATCCAGGGCAAAAGGGGAGGAGCTTGAGCACCACTAGGGCTCTATCTGTGCACGTGCCTGCATGCACACACACACACACACACACACACACACACACACACACACAAACATAGACAGACACACTCTCTCTCACATACACTATCACACACACACATACACACTCTCACACACACACACAGGCAGAAAGCAGCAGGCTGTGAATATGCAGCAGGTAACACCTGCTAACGAGTCGAGTTAACATGCTCACTGCATCTGTTCCTGTGTGTGTGTGCGTGTGTGTCCGTGTGTGTGTGTGTGTGAGAGAGAGAGAGAGCAAGTGTGTATCTATGTGTGTGTGTGTGTGTGAGAGAGAGAGAGAGAGATAGTGTGTGTGTGTGAGAGAGAGATAGTGTGTGTGTGTGTGTGTTTGTGTGAGAGAGAGAGAGTGTGTGTGTATGTGTGTGTGTTTGGTGTGTGTGTTTGTGTGTCACAGTGCAGCCTGTGGGAGGACTTGACTAGATCCATGACCTCGTGGTGAACTAGTTAAATACTGTAAGTACTATAAATACTGTAAGTACTATAAATACTGTAAGTACTATAAATATAATATAATATATTGTGTAAGTAAATAAAGAAACAAACAGAACAGGTACTAATACCTCACTGTAAACACAATGGGCTACAGTACAGGTACTAATAATCATATCATATTCATAACACCTGCAGCACACACACTTCAGCATCATGCATCAGGAGACAGAGCATAGGCCCCGCCCCCAGAGCCGGTAGAGCAGACACGATTGGTTGAGGTTAGACGAGCACGGACGTCTAGCCTATCATAGCGCTCGATTGCTGCAGAAGGCGGGGCTTACCGAGGACACTCATAGTGAGCTGTATCTGATGGGTTAGTGGGTCAATAACTATTCTCTCAAACGCAAAATGGAAATACTTACAGTCATATCTTAACAGTGTCCTGAATACTACTTGTAACTTATGAATACTCGTGTTATATATCCGATAATCTGCCAACAAATCCGTTCCTCAAGATTTCCAAAGCTGATTTTAACTGTTCAGCCCCCTGTGTCGGTACCGGATGGACATGGTGCTCCAGCTGAAGGTACGCATCCCCTCCCCTGACCACCAGGGGGCGACTCCTCTGGTTGTATAGAAGTCTATGTTTCATGTGTTGGAGCTGCATTCTCTCTCCTGACCACCAGGGGGCGACTCCTCTGGTTGTATAGAAGTCCATGCTTCATGTGTTAAAGCTGCTTTCTGTCTTCTGACCACCAGGGGGCGACTCCTCTGGTTGTATAGAAGTCCACACTTCATATGTTAAAGCTGCATTCTCTCTCCTGACCAACAGGGGGCGACTCCTCTGGTTGTATAGAAGTCTATGTGTCATGTGTTAAAGCTGCATTATCTCTTCTGACCACCAGGGGGCGACTCCTATGGTTGTATAGAAGTCTATGTTTCATGTGTTAGAACTGCATTCTCTCTCCTGACCACCAGAGGCAGACTCCTCTAGTTGTATAGAAGTCTCCACTTTGGGGCGGGGCTTCAAAGTGATGGTCAGGTATCTGTCGATCCTCTTAACCCCAGATATGGTCACTTCCTGTTACTTGGCAATGTTATAGATTAGAAGAAACAAAGACAGGACTAACGTTCCTGCACGTCGTCCATCTTGGATCATCTCCGAGTGTTTATTGTGCGATGCAGTGAACCCCAGTGCATCATGGGTAAAGCAGCCGGCGGCATGTCGGAGCGAGAGCTGCTCCGTCGTCACGGCAACACACCGCAGGTAAACACGGCGGGTCACGTGACCGAGAGGAGGAAGTGGAGCTGAAAGAGGAAGTGAGCCTGTGAGCCACTTCCTGTATGCAAATTCAGTGGAGACAGTTGGAGAGCTGTTTGTCAAAGACTAGAGGAGGAACAGAAGAGGACCAGAAGAGAGGTAAAAGAGGACTAGAGGAGGACTAGAAGAGGACCAGAAGAGAGGTAAAAGAGGACTAGAGGAGGTACAAGAGGACTATAGAGGGACTACAGGAAGACTAGAGGTAAAGGAGCACTAGGGGAGGTAGAGGAGGACTACATGAGGTCAATGAGGACTAGAGGAGGACTAGAAGAGGACTAGAGGAGGACTAGAAGAGAGGTAAATAAGGACTATAGGAGGACTATAAGAGAGGTAAATGAGGACTGAGGAGGACTAGAAGAGGACTAGATTCTAGGTAAAAGAGGACTATAGGGGGACTACAGGGGGACTAGAGGTAAAGGAGGACTAGAGGAGGTAGAGGAGGACTACATGAGGTAAATGAGGACTAGAGGAGGACTATAAGAGGACTAGAGGAGGACTAGATGAGAGGTAAATGACGAGTAGAGGAGGACTAGAAGAGAGGTAAATGACGACTAGAGGAGGAATAGATGAGGTAAAAGAGGACTAGAGGAGGACTAGAAGAGGAATAGATGAGGTAAAAGATGACTATAGGAGGACTACAGGAGGACTAGAGGTAGAGAAGGACTACAGGAGGACTGCATGAGGTAAATGAGGACTAGATGAGGACTAGAGGAGGACTAGAGGGGGTAAAAGAGGACTAGAAGAGGTCAAATAGGACTATAGGGGGACTACAGGATGACTAGAGGTAAATGAGGACTATAGGAGGACTAGATGAGGACTAGAGGAGGACTAGAGGGGGTAAAAGAGGACTAGAAGAGGTCAAATAGGACTATAGGGGGACTACAGGATGACTAGAGGTACATGAGGACTAGAGGAGGACTAGAGGAAGATTGGAGGGGGTAAAAGAGGACTAGAAGAGGTCAAATAAACTATAGGGGGACTACAGGAGGACTAGAGGTAAATGAGGACTAGAGGAGGACTAGAGGAGGACTAGAGGGGGTAAAAGAGGACTAGAGGAGGTAAAATAGGACTATATGGGGACTACAGGAGGACTGGAGGTAAAAGAGGACTAGGGGGGGGGTAAATGAGGACTAGAGGAGGACTGGAGGAGGACTGGAGGCGGTAAAGGAGAACTAAAGCATCATTAACTTTAATAACAAGATCAATATTTGTAACATTACTCCCATTCAAATGTTAAATGATTCTTAATATTCCTTTTTACTTCTCTGTTGTGTTATGTATGACTTAATATTTAATTGTCTTTATTGTGTTTCTTTAACTGACTCCTGTGATGTAACAATGACTGATGACATCATCAATGAGTTGAGATGAACGATGAATGAATGTCTCATTTATTAATGAAGACTTTTATGACTTTAAAGAAGTTATTTATGTTTGTTCACCAGATGAAGACCCCACCATCCCCCCACCAGAGGTGTGTGTGTCTGTGTGTGTGTGTGTGTGTGTGTGTGCGCGCGTGTTTGTGTGTGTGTGTGTGTGTGTGTGTGCGTGTGTGTGTGTGTGTGTGTGTGTGTGTCTCACCCTGAGGTGTTAAATTAACACTTTCTCACCCTCCATCCCCATATGTTACCACGTTGCCATGGAAACAGATCAGAGGAGGAAAGATATGCAGAAGTGAAGAGAGGAACTAAGGATACAAGAGAGGAGAGGAAATAAGGATGCAAGAGAGGAGAGGAAATAAGGATGCAAGAGAGGAGAGGAAACAATGAGACGAGAGATAAAAGGAAAGAAGAATACAAGAGAGGAGATGAAACAAGGACATAGGAGAGGAATCAATGAGACAGAAGAGGAGATGGGGAAGACAACAGGAATAAAAACAGATTGCACAATACCTTACCTCCACCGTAACCCTGACGACAGCATAGAGCAGGAAGTGGAGACGCAGCGACTTCCTGTTCATTCATATAAACAACCTGGTTATTACCTTAATATGAACAACCTGTATTTGTGTTTGTTTATTTATTCGTTTATTTATGTGAGCTTTTTGTTGTATTTATTTGTTTGTTTGTCTTTGTTTATTTGTGTTAGCTGTTTGTTTATTTATGTGTTTCTTTGTTTTCATTATTGTGATTTCTTTTATTCTCTAAAGGGTGTAACTTCCTCTTCCTCTTCATCTTCCTCTTCCTCTTCATCTTCATCTCCTCAGCGAGCCGCCATGAATGACACGTACGCCGTGGTCAAGAAGCTCAAGAACCCGCCCTCTGACCCCGCCCCCTCTGACCCCGCCCCCTCTGCTGGGGCCACGCCCAGATTCAGCAGGTATTACATTATAATATTATATCTGTATGAAAGTGATGATGATGATGATGATGATGATGATGATGATGATGATGATGATGATGATGATGATGATGATGATGATGATGATGATGATGATGA
Organism: Liparis tanakae; assembly: GCA_036178185.1. Taxonomy (NCBI): domain Eukaryota; kingdom Metazoa; phylum Chordata; class Actinopteri; order Perciformes; family Liparidae; genus Liparis; species Liparis tanakae. The sequence goes on from CM070097.1 coordinate 2,327,105, forward strand.
TGATCCCCTCAGGCCGCCTCCATCCCATCACTATGACAACGACCCCCCAGCGGATCCCGTCTACAGCGTTCTTAAGCCACGAGTTACACCTCACGGTCCGGCCCTCTCAGCCACGCCCCTTTACGACATGCCGCCGCCGCCAGCCAATCACAGGCCGGCGGACGGCGGGGCGCATCACTTGAGCCCAGGTAAGGAGGAGAGGAGGGGGAGAGGAGGAGGAGAGGAAGGACGTGAGGGCATGAGTAAGGTGTTGTCTCTTCCAGCCGGAGCTCTGTCGCTGACCAACGACGTCTACGAAGACTTCTGCTCCTCGGGGCCGGAGGCCAGCGGCTCACCTGGGGGCATCGGTCAGTACACCTGTGTGACCCTTAATGGGACGGCCCACCTGTCTGACCCTTAATGGGACGGTCCACCTGTGTGACCCTTAATGGGACGGTCCACCTGTCTGACCCTTAATGGGACGGTCCACCTGTGTGACCCTTAATGGGACGGTCCACCTGTGTGACCCTTAATGGGACGGTCCACCTGTCTGACCCTTAATGGGACGGTCCACCTGTGTGACCCTTAATGGGACGGTCCACCTGTGTGACCCTTAATGGGACGGCCCACCTGTGTGACCCTTAATGGGACGGTCCACCTGTCTGACCCTTAATGGGACGGTCCACCTGTGTGACCCTTAATGGGACGGCCCACCTGTCTGACCCTTAATGGGACGGTCCATCTGTCTGACCCTTAATGGGACAGGCCATCTGGTTAGTTAAATAGTTAGCTGATAGATGATAACTGATAGATGATAACTATTAGCTGATAGATGTTAGCTGATAGATGATAACTGATAGATGATAACTATTAGCTGATAGATGATAGTTAGTAGATCCTAGCAAATATATGTTAGCTGATAGATGTTAGCCATTAGCTTTTAGGTTGTTAGCTGATAGCTTTTAGCCATTTAAGACCAAATTATTCAGACACATATTTTATTATAATATATTTGTAGTTCCAGGATAACGTATGTTTTTTTAATATATATATATATGTTGTAAATATATATAAATACATATATCAAATATATATATGTATTATATATATTTTTTATTTTAATATATAACTTTAAAATATATATATATGAATATATTAATGTTTTAAATATATATGTTGTATATATATTGTATGTATATATGTTGTAAATAAAAATAAATACATATATCAAATATATATATATGTATTTTAGATGGTTTTCTTTTAATATATAACTTTACAATATATCTAATAATATATTAATGTTTAAGATATATATATTGTGTATATATATACACAATATATATATATATATATATATATATATATATATATATATATATATATATATATATATAAAGTTCAGAACATTTTTAACGTCCTGTGTTTGAATGTCTTTGTGTTTCCTTCAGGGTATAATTGTCGTATTCAGAAGCCCAGAGGACCCAGAGACCCCCCAGCCGACTGGGGCCGCCTGGACAGATGAACTGGTCCCACTGGTCTGACTGGTTGTTAATATTAGATGACTGGAGCTCACTGGTTAACAACCGAGCTATTGTTAGATGAACTGGACCTGTTAGACTGACCATAACTGATCATATTCATGGATATGAAATTGAGTATTTTTTTAGTCTGTGATTCATAAATGTTTTACTTTACGTGTGATGAGACTTTAAAATGTGAATAATAATAAATCATGATTAAAACAAACATGAACCGTTTATTTTGATTTACATGCTTTATTATATTTAGAAATGTTTATTATATACATAATCTCTTTATTATTCATGCATAAATGTATCTTTGTTTTTAATATTATTTATTTATATATTTATAGTTTTGTACTAGGAATTATTACTACTTTTACTGCAGTAACACATCTTGAGTTATCTGAGTTATATCTTACTACTTTGGATAAAAGCGTTGGCTACATGTCGCGTAACGAGTCCTTTATGAGCTATTTCAGGGAGAGCCGCTCAGTTCCACTAAGGACCACCAGGAGGCAGCAGACACAAACACACCGCTTGCAATGCTGCGAGAAGTTACAGCTACACCACACACACGCACACGCAGACACGCGCGGGCACACACACACGCACGCACAGACACACACAGACACTATCCAGAGACAAGTTCAAGTGAAAGAACACACGCAGGAAGAAGGTGGTTTCAATTAAACCTTTGGCATGACTGGATTGTGTGTGTGTGTGTGTGTGTGTGTGTGTGTGTGTGTGTGTGTGTGTGTGTGTGTGTGCGTGCGTGTGTGTGTGTGTGTGGGGGGGGGTGCGTGTGGGAGTGTGACATCATCAGGTTATGAAGGATAGCTGGAGGGATTCAGCATTCACACACACACACACACACACACACACACACACACTCCTGTACGTATTGCTGTAACTTTGTTGTGTGTTTTTGCTGTTAGAGTTAAATCCTTTGCAACTACAGGTACTTCCTGTTCTCCATCAAGACTCCTCCAACTCACACACAATCACACACACTTACACACACCTACACACTTACACACACACACACACACACACACACACACTTGTCCGTCACTCATTCTAATCCTCTAAAAAACACTAGTGCAACAACTTTCAATTTCTGTGTGTGTGTATGTGTGAGTGTGTGTGTGTGTGTGGGGGGGGGGGTCGTTGGTGGTGGCTCTGTTACAGAGACCATAGACATCCAAAGAGATAAAATAGAAATAGAGAGATGAAACGTGAAGGTGATGTTAGAGCAAGACATGTGTGTGTATGAGCGTGCATGTGTGTGTTTTTTTACTCATGTACAAACTTGAGGTACCTACATTAACTCTTTCTACTTCTACTTTACTTCCCTTTAGTTAATTAACATCAGATTATTTTTAGATTTTTATTGCAGCTGTATATCTCAGCTTAATCCGTCTTAATCCAATCTCTTTGTCATAATCCCATGTATCTATCATAATCTCATATCTCTATTTTATTATCATCCCTCTATTTTAATCTTTATCTTAATCTCATCTATCTTAATCTCATCTCTATCTTAATGTAATCTCTCATCTCTCTTATATCTCTATCTCATGTCTATATATCATATCTATCTTAATCCCTTATCTTTATCGTGATCCCATGTATCTATCATAATCTCTATTTTATTCTCATCTCTTTATTTTAAGAGAGGAGTGATAGAGTGATAGAGGAGGGATAGAGAGAGGAGTGATAGAGGAGACATAGAGAGAGGGGTGATAGAGTGATAAAGGAGGGATAGAGGAAGAGAGATAGTGATTTAGAGAGAGTCCTGCCACTGAGCCTTGTTGCTAGGCAACTGAACTGAGCAGCTCGTCTTTGAAGTTTTTCTCATTGTTTTGTTTTTTTAACAATCAGGTCAGAGCGGTAACCATGGAAACCACCTCGGTAACCAAGCCTGGCGGCTGTCCCGTCGTCGACCAAAGAGTGAGACAGAGAGAGAGACAGAGAGAGAGACATAGAGAATGAGACAGGGAGAGAGAGAGAGAGAGAGAGAGAGAGAGAGAGAGAGAGAGAGAGAGAGAGAGAGAGAGAGAGAGAGAGAGAGAGAGAGAGAGAGAGCTGCATTCTCTCTCCTGACCACCAGGGGGAGACTCCTCTGGTTGTATAGAAGTCTATGTTTCATGTGTTAGAGCTGCATTCTCTCTCCTGACCACCAGGGGGCGACTCTACGTCACTTCTCAGTCCAGTTATGGTCACTTCCTGTTCACTGGTTGCACATAAACAAGGTGGCAACGACCACACCTTCTTTCCATCTTTACTGCATTTATCCGACAGCCTTAGTTACTTTACAGATTCAGAATATTCATCAACTAATGCATTATATTATACATTACATCTAGTAATTAAATGAGCTCCCCTTTAAAGTGATAAACACATGGATGCATCAATCTAATAATAACATGTTATTATTCTGCATGTTAAGTATTTTGATGCTGATAATTTTATAATTAAAGGACTTTTAACTACAGCTGAACCGTATGAAAGCTTCACAAACATCGCGATGCATAATAATGCTTTAACGTTTGAGAGTGAGGTGTTTATATTTAACTCATATTGAGTCCAGTCAGCTTTTATTCTGAAGGGTTCATGGAAATCTGTTCAAGTTAAGGTTGACAAGTGAAGAAAAAGAGTGAAATTAGATCGAGAGCGACTTTTAACTGGAGTGTGTTTGGGTTGTGGTTAATAAACTGTGTGTCACACACACACACACACACACACAGACAGAGACACACACACACACAGACATACACACACAGAGACACACACACATAAAGACACACACACACACATGCAACCACACACAGAGACACACACGCACGCACACACACACACACACACATACCGACAAACAGAGACACACACATGGTCCAGATGTTTTGTAATAGTAGCTGTAAAAGAAGGAAGTATACAGTAAGTCCTGCAACCACAAACACACACAGAGAGGCCTGTTGTCATCCGCACGCACACAAACACACACACACACACACACAGACGCACACATACGCACACACACATACACACAGACGGAGGTCTGTTGTCATCACACACACAGAGGCCTATTGTCGTGCATGCTGCAGGCCGTTTCACGCCGACTTAAAAAGATTAACGGGCAATCGGCATCAATTTACACTGAAGAGAGAGAGAGGGGGAGGGGGGTTAAGGGAAGAGAGGGGGAGGGGGTGGGGAGAGAAATATGTTTTAGAGTAAAAGAAAAAAAAGACTGTTGATTAAAAAAGAGAAAACAAACATTGTTGTGCATTTTTTAAACCTTCAAAATAAAAGCTTGTTGCGTGAATGTGTAATATATAAAACGAAGAAGAGTGATCTCATTGAAGAAGAATGATTTCTTTGAAGAAGAAGAAGAAGAAGAAGAAGAAGAAGAAGAAGAAGAAGAAGAAGAAGAAGAAGAAGAAGAAGAAGAAGAAGAGTGATCTCATAGTTGAAGAAGAGTGATCTCATAGTTGAAGAAGAGTGATGTCATAGTTGAAGAAGAGTGATGTCATAGTTGAAGAAGAGTGATGTCATAGATATAGAGTGATGTCACGTTTTAAGGTTCCTCCTCACCGTCTCCTCTTGAACTATTTAACTGTTATCACATTTTATGTAAATATATAAACGTTCACTTCAGTCTGATGGTTTGTAGAAATACCTTCACTAAGGAATGAAAACCAAGGGAAAGGAGGGGAAGGAAGGAAAGAGACGGGAAGGGAAGGAAACAAATAAAGGAAAGGAAAATAAAGAGAAGGAAAGGAAAAGAAAGGAAGGAAAAGACAAAGAAATGGACGTAAACTAAGAAAAAGGAAAGGAAAGGAAACAATGTCAAGAAAAAGGAAATAGGAAGTGAGTGAACGACGAAGATGAGGAAGTAGATAATGAGATGAAGAGGAAGAGGAGAGGAAGAGGAAGGGAAGATGATATGAGATGAAGAGGAGGTGAAGAGGAGATGAAGAAGAGATGAAGATGAAGAGGAGAGGGCTCGACCCCTCAAGTGGCTTCAATTATGAAGATTACAGAGCGAGAGAAGAGGAGAACCCGGCCTGGGAGTTGATTACAGGGTGAAGAGCCTCAGGTCCACCCTCCAGTCTAAACCAGAACCAGAACCAGAACCAGTCGGGCTATTTCAGGACCGGCTGCTGGAAACACCGAGTGTGCTGCCTCAGCAGCTCTCCACGAGTCAGAGTTTAAATGAGCTTTAACAGAACAATCACCTCTGACCTGCTTCTGCTTCTGGTTCTAGCTCTGGTTCTGCCTCTGGTTCTGGCTCTGAGTCTGGTTCTGCTTCTGGTTCTAGCTAAGATAGTTAGCTTTCTGCTAAGCCAGCTTCCTTTAGCAGGAGTATATTTAGCACGTTTCTTCTACTTCTGGAATTACTTACTATGAACTAAATTAAATATGAGAGTACATGAAGCACACATCAAATACAGTACATTAAATACAGTACAAGTAGAACTATCTTAGCAGAAAGCTAACTAGCTTAGAAGAAAGCTAACCATCTTAGCAGAAAGCTAACTATCTTAGCAGAAAGCTAACTAGCTTAGAAGAAAGCTAACTATCTTAGCAGAAAGCTAACTAGCTTAGAAGAAAGCTAACCATCTTAGCAGAAAGCTAACTATCTTAGCAGAAAGCTAACTAGCTTAGAAGAAAGCTAACTATCTTAGCAGAAAGCTAACTAGCTTAGCAGAAAGCTAATTATCTTAGCAGAAAGCTAACTATCTTAGCAGAAAGTTAACTAGCTTAGCAAAAAGCTAACTATCTTAGCAGAAAGCTAACTATCTTAGCAGAAAGCTAACTAGCTTAGCAGTAGCTGCACTGTTAGTCTGACTGCAGTACACTTGATGTGATTTGGTAGCGAAGCTTCCTTGAAAAGATAATAAATAATAATAAATAATTAAATGTTATAAATGATTTATGTCTTGATTCCTCTTGTTGTTCTCTGAAAGACTTTCATTGTATTTCCATGTTTCTTGGCTCCATCTTTTTATAAATATATTTCCATCAACCTCCTCACCCTCCCTCTATCGAATACCTGTGTGTGTGTGTATAAGTGTATGAGTACACACACATATATATGTACACATTTAAGTATATATATATTTAAGTACACATGTATATATGTATAGTTATGTATATCTATATATAGATATATACATATATTTATATATATATATATATATATATATATATATATATATATATTCTCTCTCCACATCTGGTTTTGGGGGGAGAAAAACAGCAGATTAGGGATCTGGGCTCAACCATTGTCGGGTTGGTTGTGGCAGGATCTTGATCTTAAAGCACACATTTACTTCTTTAACATCAAACTAGTTTTTATTCTCGTTCTTCTCTAATGAAACATGTTTGGTCACGTGTTGTCTCTTTAATTAGCGGATTAATTAACGTTCAACTGGTGTGTTTCTACCTCCTCTAATGGACGAGTGTGCCACCCCCCCTGCGTGTGTGTGAGTGGTGGTACAGTCGAGGAGGGGGGTGAGGGGGGGGGGGCGATGGGGACGGAGGGGGGCGGGGGGGGGGGCTGGCTGTGCGGAGCAGGGGCAGAGCGAGCCGAGCCGAGCCGAGGCAGGCTGTGTGTGAACCGGGGAGACGCGCCGCGCCGCTCCGCTCTCTGATCGCTCCGCTGCGGATTATTGCCTCTGTTTGGACCGCGTGACACCCGAACCGGTCCGGACCCGCGGACCCCCCCCCCCCCGGGCTCTAGCGCGAGGACACGACTAGAAGCAGCGAGCAGCGCGTGGCACTGTGGATTTAAACCACCGATTGGACTTTTCCTGCGCGTCCAGGTAGGTCCGGAGCCCTCTGGGGGTTTACGCGTCGGGGCGCGGGGGGGTTGTCCGGGCCCGGGTCCGGGCGGTGGATGGGGCGAGGGGGGTGTATGTGTGTGGATGTTTGGGGGGAACACGCCTCGCCTCCCGCCGCATCACCGCTCATCTGCTGCTCCGCGATTCTTTTATTTATCGTTTCGGTTCCAAAGCTGCGGGTCTCGGCCCCGCGGGCACGCGCTCCGTCCTGGTTAAATGGCGCGTGTGCGTGTGTGTGTGTGTGTGTGCGTGTGTGTGGGGAGGGGGGGGGAAACGTTTTGTGGCCGCAAAAGTGTGTGTTTTTCCCCCTGCGCGTATGTGTGTGTGTTGGGGGGCGGGGGGGAGGGGGTCTGGGAGCGAGGCTCCAGACGCGGATCCATTAGAAGAACAAAGGGGGGAGGCGGCAGGAAAACCGTCCGGAACGACGTGAAGACAGCGTCGCGGGGGTCTCCCGCAGAACCCCGGAGCCGTCCGGACCGGACCGGGAGAGGAGTCTGCGTGCACGCGCCCGTCCATGTGCCCGAGACCCCCATCCTCTCAGTACCGGTCCCGATGGGTCCGCGGTCCGCGGTAAACCGGGATCGATCCGATCGACTTTGTGTCATCGATTGAGACGATCAGACCCGCGAGGAGGCTGCAGGTGATCGATCAGAGAGATGTATGACGTGGTGGATCCCCGAAATAAGATCGTAAATGACAGCAGGAGAGCTCGCGATCAATAACCAGTTATCAGATTGTAAAGATCAAAGAGCCGATAACCTGATCAGCGACATGGTCCAGGATCAATATGAATATGAGTCCTTCATTCAATAACTGACGTGATCGTTGTTTGATAAGGCAGCTGATGCGCATGTGATCAATGATCTGATCGATCAGCTGGAGCACAACCGGGTTCATTGATAAACCAAAACAAAATGGAGAATTATTTGCTTGTTTATTTATTTACCTGAAGAAGCAGAACAATAAGAGTCACTACCTAAAGCCCGCTCAGCAGATCAATACTCACTGATCTGTGATGTCATAGAGCATTATTTATATCTATTGATCATTTTCAAATCTGAGCTCCTCGGCTGTGAAGATCCTAAAATAACTGATGGTTCATCAATCAATCAATAAAAGAATTATGAGAGCGATCAATCATGTGATTATTAAAGAACACTAGAAACCACTTTAATAAAATATTGATAATGAAATTTTGTTATGCATAAAACACTTTAAAATCACAGCAAATCAATAATACCAATAAGGAAGACTCCAATAATAACAAAAGGTAATCAATAACCAGATCAATCAGCAACGCCATCGGCTTTAATAGAAGAGAACGGTCACATGACCACGAGGACGCCGTCTGACGCCTGGTCGTATTCCTGGTGGTATAGTACTATGCAGGAGTATTCCTGTTGGTATAGGAGTACTCCTGGAGGTGTAATACTCTGTAGTAGTATTCCTGGTGGTATAATACTGTGTAGGAGTATTCCTGGTGGTATAATACTCTGTAGGAGTATTCCTGGTTCGTTTACAGGTGATTGGAGAAGAAGGTATACTACTCTATAGAAGTATTCATGGGGGTATAATACTCTAGTATTATTCCTGGGGGTATACTATTCTGTAGTAGTATTCCTTGTGATATATACACTGTAGGAGTATTCTTTGTGGTATGCTACTCTGTAGTAATATTCCTTGTGGTATACTACTATATATGAGTATTCCTGGAGGTATAATCCTCTGTAGTATTCCTAATGGTATAATACTCTGTAGAAGTATTCCTGTTGGTATAATACTCTGTAGTAGTATTCCTGATGATATAATACTCTGTAGTAGTATTCCTACTGGTATACTACTCTGTAGGAGTACTCCTGGTGGTATAATACTCTGTAGGAGTATTCCTGGTTCGTTTACAGGTGATTGGAGAAGAAGGAGGCGTCACTCTGTTTGAAACATCTGGAACGCTCCTCTTCATCACTGTTCAACTAATTATTGTGACTATTATGGGATGTAGAAGCGACGACTCTGTTTCCATGACGAAGCCATATCAATAAGGCAGGCAGACAGACACACAGACAGAAAGCAGACAGACCCACAGACAGAGAGACAGGCAGGCAGACTGAGAAACCATCATGAGTCAGTTTCTTGTTCTGCTGACTCGGTTTGTGTTTATGTTTTTGTTTACTAATAAACATTGACGTGTTTAAGTAATACAAAGTGCTTTAGATTCAATTAACCACATGCACACATACAGTACATACATACACACACATACACACACACACACACACACACACACACACACACACACACACACACATATATAGTGAGGAACAAGCAGGAAACAATCAGCTGACACCTTCACTTCCTCCCTCGATGCTTCCTGACCTCCAGAGTGAGTGTGTGTGAGTGTGTGTGTGTGTGTGTGTGTGTGTGTGTGTGTGTGTGTGTTCTATCTTTAGAGAGGTCAGGGTCAAACACATAACATCTGTGTGTGTGTTTGGCTACATATTTATGTGTACGTATTTTAGTGTAGAGTATAAATACACGGATGCTGTTCGGAAAACCCATAACTCAGTAAAAATACACAATAACTGATAATGTTTAAAGACACAAACATACATATATATATATATATATATATATATATATATATATATCAATTCATCGTAAACTTCACCGTACACCTGATCACGTAATCTCGTCTTAGTTTAGCTGTAATTTGACGTTCGGATTCGATTGTCTCCAAACGGCTCTCAACATGGCGGCTAGAAGCTAACGATGCTAATGGAGCTAGCCGTGTTACCAAAGGGGGCGGGGCTACGTCTCCACAACGCCCTGTTAGTCTGGATGGCGTTATCAGCTGTAACCTCTTTTACCTTGTGTATATGTGTGTGTGTGCGTGTGTGTGTGTGTGTGTGTGTGTGTGTCTGTCTGTGTGTGTATGTGTCTGTGTGTATTTGGGTGTATGTGTCTGTGTGTGTGATTGTGTATATTTCTGTGTCTGTCTGTGTGTGTAAGTATGTCTTTGTGTGATTGTGTATATGTATGTGTGTCTATCTGTCTGTATGTCTGCATGTGTGTAAGTATGTCTGTGTGTACAGTATGTGTGTGTGTCTGTCTGTGTGTGTGTACAATATGTGTGAGTGTACAGTATATGTGTGTGTGTCTGTGTACAGTATATGTCTGTGTGTGTTTGTGTACAGTATATGTCTGTGTGTGTGTACAGTATATGTCCGTCTCTGTCTGTCTGTGTGTGCGTGTGTGTGTGTGTGTGTATATGTGTGTGTGTGTCTGTGTACAGTATATGTCTGTCTCTGTGTCTATGTGTGTGCGTGTGTGATTGTGTATATTTCTGTGTCTGTGTGTGTGTGTGTAAGTATGTCTGTGTGTGTTTGTGTATATGTATGTGTGTCTATCTGTCTGTATGTCTGCATGTGTATGTATGTCTGTGTGTACAGTATATGTATGTGTGTGTGTGTCTGTGTACAGTATATGTCTGTGTGTGTGTGTGTACAGTATATGTCTGTCTGTGTGTGTGTGTGTGTGTCTATTTGTGTGTGTACAGTATATGTCTGTGTGTGTGTGTGTGTGTGTGTCTGTGTGTGTGTGTATCTGTCTGTGTGTGTGTGTGTACAGTATATGTCTGTCTGTGTGTGTGTGTGTGTCTGTTTGTGTGTGTGTACAGTATATGTCTGTGTGTGTGTGTGTATCTGTCTGTGTGTGTGTGTACAGTATATGTCTGTCTGTGTGTGTGTGTGTCTGTTTGTGTGTGTACAGTATATGTCTGTGTGTGTGTGTGTGTGTGTCTGTGTGTGTGTGTATCTGTCTGTGTGTGTGTGTGTACAGTATATGTCTGTATGTGTGTGTGTGTGTGTCTGTTTGTGTGTGTGTACAGTATATGTCTGTGTGTGTGTGTGTATCTGTCTGTGTGTGTGTGTGTACAGTATATGTCTGTCTGTGTGTGTGTGTGTGTGTGTGTGTGTGTGTGTCATGTGACCTGTTGAACAGCAGTTTAAAGCAGACAAGGAGGCCGTGGTTCAAACCATTAAGTCTGAGGTCTCATCCAAACATTTAGCTCATCCCAACACCAGTGATCTAACTGTCTGAGGGGGTCAGAGGTCACGAGGAGGAGGAGGAGGAGGAGGAAGAGGGCTAAAAGCATTCTTTTTCTTTGTGAAGGAGACCCTTACAAAGACTGTTTACTTTGGGAACTCCATTAGTTGCTAAGTAACAGAACTTTATATGAGGACGTATTGAAAACCTGACGAACTCACACTCACACACACACACACACACACACACACACACGCCTACATACATACACACACACACACACACGCCTACGCCTACACACACACACTCCTACACACACCTACATACATACACACATATACACACACATACACACACCTACATACACACACACACATGCCTACGCCTACACACACTCCTACACACACCTATAGACATACACACATCTACGTGCACACACGAGTACACTGACACACGCACACACTCATACACACACCTATATACATACACACTCCTACACACACCTATATACATACACACTCCTACACACACTGATATACATACACACTCCTACACACACTATATACATACACACACATACACGCCTACACACACACCTACATACGCACACACACACACATCTACACGCACACAACTACATACATACACAAACTTGCACATGCCTACGCCTACACAAACACTCCTACATACATACACACACACACTTACACACACACATCTACACACGCCTACACACAAATACACGTACACATACATACGCCTACACCAACATACATACACACACATACTTACACATACACATCTACACACGCCTACACACACACATCTACACACACCTACACACGCTTACATACACATACACACGCCTACACACACACACACACACACACACACACACACACACGCGTCTAGTTTCTGACCGATCATCAGGGGCCGGTAATGTAATCCAGATCAGAATGATCCGGATCACCAGTTCCCCCGTTCCTCAGCCACGGATCAACCGGATCCATCCCGCGATTTCAAAATTTAGCGGGATTGGATCAGAGTGATCCTCATACCGGCAGATTGGGATTTCCAAATCCGGCCCCGCCCTCTGGATCACAGACAGGAAACAGGAAGTGGAGCGAACATTTTACGGAAAGAAAGGAGAAGCTGGCACAACGATCGTCTTTAAATCGAAGTATAATCTCGGTCAGTGTTGATGCGTCCTAAAACGAGATGAAAGGCGATCACTTTATTGAGCTAACACATCACGTAAATCCTCACAAAGTTGAAAGAAGAGCTCGGCGAAGTCAAATAAAGCAGAGTTTACGCTAATGCGAGCTAACACAAGCTTTTGAGGCTTTATATTATAACAAAGCACCTCCTGCAAGAAACTAGTGCAATAACACACCCACACTTTGCATTTTGCACATTTTATTGATTTTTTACACATATGTTGTGTGTATATATACATATTTGCATATATGTTGTGTATATATACATATATATTTTGTATTTCATATTTCACTTGTATAGTTTATGTACAGTCACTTTTTCTTTCTTTCTTATATTTATATTTTATTCTTGTGTGTTTAGTTTATTGGTGCTACTGTGTCCACACATTTCCTTAATCTGTGATCTCTTTATAGACGTTTGTGGAAAGAGAAGACAGTTAACACTGCGCTGCTCCAAATGCTATAACCTTTGAGCGTTGCTATGAACATTAAGTGTTTGTGCTGAACGCATGTTAATAAATACATTTGACTGACTTTCAACGAATACGTTGAATTTTTTTTTTTACTTACATTTTTCACTGTTTTCTGAAAAAGAAAGGAACGTGGAAAGAAAATAAACATTGATCAAACAGCAGTGAAGCTCTATCTGTATCAAACAATGAACGTTGGAGCAGTTTCACTTCGGCTGGTCCAACCTTTTCATGTAATCTCCCTCAAATCCACCACTGAGGTGGGATCAGGGTAATCCTGATTTCTAGACTCAAACTGATCCATATTTCCTACTAAAGTTTAGAAATACTCAACAGCCGTGTTTAATCCGGATCAAAGGCAGGATTGGATTACCAAATCCGAATCTGAATCTTCAGGATCAGATTTGCTTTGAAATACCTGTTTTGGGATCTGATCAGGATTTAATCCAATCCAGGAGGATTAATCCTGGTGGATCATTTTGAAATACACAGAACACTGGATTCATATATCAACAACAACTCTCGCTCCACGGTCGTACTGAGCGCGTGCAACACTTCCATCATCCACTCCAGAAATAACTGAAGGAGTGAGATGTCTTCTTTCGCATCTCTGTTGGTGTCACACATGCTCAGTAGATCAGGTGTAACGTTGAAACGTCTAAACTTTGACATATTATATGTGTGTGTATACGTATGTATACTATGTATACTGCTACCACAAAATTAGCTTCCTGCTACCACAACGTTAGCTTCCTGCTACCACAAAATGAACTTTCTTCAACCACCAAATTAGCTTTCTTTGACCACAATGTTAGCTTTCTTCTACCACAACGTTAGCTCTCTGCTACCACAACCTTAGCTTTCTGCCTCCACAACCTTAGCTTTCTGCCTCCACAACCTTAGCTTTCTTCTACCACAACGTTAGCTCTCTGCTACCACAACGTTAGCTCTCTGCTACCACAACGTTAGCTCTCTGCTTCCACAACCGTAGCTTTCTGATAACACAAAGTTAGCGTTTTGCTACCACAACGTCCGGCACACGGAGGGGTCAAAGGTCACTGGGCGCCGCCTGAGGAATGGTTTCCCGTCAGTGTCAAATATTATATACACGTTGAGCCAACATGGCCGCCGTGGTCACGGGCTCTGTGTCTGGTTTCCATCTGATCATTAAATTAATAACATCATGTGATCAACAGCTTCACTTATGAAATAACAGGTTGATGGACTGAAGCAGCCTGTGTGCTTAGACACACACACACACACACACACACACGCCACACACACACACACACACGCCACACACACCACACACACCACACACACACGCCACACACACACTGGTGGTTGCCTTGGAGCCAGATAATTATCGTCCAATCACGTCCCTCCAGGCTGCAAGGAAACCCTCCAGAAAAGCTTTTACACGTTAAGAACCAGATTCAACCAGTTAGTCGGATTTATAGGAGCTGAGTCCGTTTCTACCTGATTCTACTTTATTCTTCCTGATTCTACCTTAGTCCTTCTAATTCTACCTTAGTCCTTCAGATCCTATCTTAGTCCTGATTCTACCTTAGTCCTTCTGATTCTACCTTAGTCCTTCATGTTCTACCTTATTCCTTCTGGTTCTACCTTATTCCTTCATGTTCTACCTTATTCCTTCTAATTCTACCTTAGTCCTTCTAATTCTACCATAGTCCTTCTGATTATACCTTATTTCTTCATGTTCTACCTTACTCCTTCTGGTTCTACCTTATTCCTTCATGTTCTACCTTATTCCTTCTTATTTTACCTATTTCCTTCTGATTCTACCTTATTCCTTCTGATTCTACCTTATTCCTTCTGATTCTACCGGTTTCTTCCCGATTCTTCGGATCTATGCTAGCAGTTAGCTTAAGTTTCCAACAGCGATCTCCTTTTCTTCCGTTTATCGTTCTCGTTTCCTTCCGGTCGGTGATTCTTAAAAATGATTTTCAGCACGAAACCCGAATGTGTTCTTGATGTTGTGAAGATTTAAATATGTAAAGTAAAATGAAACATCGTCATTCATAAAGTTGTGGAACGAGCAGAAGTCTCTACAGCTTCCGCCGGAAACTGAAAACGCACCTTTTCCGACTACATCTGGATTAAAACACAGATTATCACTTCAGTGGCTCTTAAATATCTTATTATGGTACTTTTGTAGTTTGACTATGTTGAGGAAATGTTACTTTCTGTATTGTTGTTGTTCTTAGTTTGTTCTCTAGGTTGAAATGCACTTATTGTAAGTCACTTTGGATAAAAGCGTCTGCTAAATGACGTGTGATGTAATGTAATGTAATAAATATGTTACATGTTTAATTATATTAAGAAGATAAACAACTCTGGGATTTTTATTTTATGGCACCAGAATATTAATACTTTACTAAATAATACTGAAGCAGCACAATATTAACACACAGACACACTCACACACGCACACTAACACACACACACGCACACACACGCACACACACTCACCAGGGTGATGGATAGTCCAGTGAAATCGTAGTGCAGTTAGAGAAACTCTATCTGTCTCCTCAGTCTGCCCAGCTGTCTGTTGTCCACACACACACACACACACACACACACACACACACACACACACACACACACACACACACACACACACACACACACTGGTCTCCCTTCAGCTCAGCAGGCTAATTAACTAATGTGCTGATCTTTCACTGCCTCTTTGTGATCACCAGTGTGTGTGTGTGTGTGTGTGTGTGTGTGTGTGTGGGGTCTGTGTGTGTGCGTGTGAGAGCCACAGGGTTACTTACTGTTTTTCTCTGTTCATTCATAATCCTGCGTTGAGTCTATCCTTCTTCTTCTTCTTCTTCTTCTTCTTCTTCTTTTCTTCTTCTTTTTCTGCTCCTCGTTGGTCTCAGGTGGTTGTTGTCGACAGGTGAAACAAACAAGCTTCATCGATTAGAGACAATACACACGTGTGTGTGTGTGTGTGTGTGTGTGTGTGTGTGTGTGTGTGTGTTTAGTCGGAGCTGTCAATCAAACGTAAAAGGAGTCGTAGTTGCTGCTGGAGTTTCCCTCCAGCTCGATGTCACCGGAGCTTTAAGAGAATCAGTGAAGACAGAAGCAGATCAATACCTCGCACACACACACACACACACACACACACACACACACGCACACGCACATACACACACACACACACACACACACACACACACACACACACACACACACACACACACACAAACACAAACTGCTCATCTCCACTGTGCGTGAGAAGTCGAGATAATGTCCCCTACAGGCTCCTGTAGGGACCTGTCTGTCCCCTACAGGAGCCTGTAGTGAACCTGTCTGTCTCTCTCTCCACAGTCATGCCCCTTGGAAGCTGACTCTTCATCAGACCTGCAGCCGACTCTCCTCCTCCTCCTCCTCCTCCTCCTCCTCCTCCTCCCCCTCCCCCTCCTCTCTCTGTCCACCATGTCCCCCTCTTCTTCTCCTCTCCTCCTCTTCTTCCTCCTCTCCCTCCTCCTCCTCTCCCCCCCCCTCCTCTCCGCCCCGGCTGCCCCTCCCCCTCCCCCCTCGGGCCGGGTGGTGTACCGAGCCTTTGACTCCGCCCTCACCCACCTGACCGTCCACCGGCGGACAGGTGAGGTGTTCGTGGGCGCCGTGAACCGAGTGCTGAAGCTGTCGGCCAATCTGACGGAGCTGAGGAGTCACATGACCGGCCCGGTGGAGGACAACGCCAAGTGTTACCCGCCGCCCAGCGTCAGGGCCTGTGCTCACAGGTGGGTCTCCACCCGTCTGTCTTCTACCCGTCTGTCTCCACCCGTCTGTCTCCACCCGTCGGTCTCCACCCATCTGTCTCATACCTGTCTGTCTCCACCCGTCTGTCTCACCTCTCACCTGTCTGTCTCCACCTGTCTGTCTCACCTCCCACCTGTCTGTCTCCATCTGTCTGTCTCCACCCGTCTGTCTCACCTGTCTATCTCCACCTGTCTGTCTCACCTGTCTATCTCCACCTGTCTGTCTCATACCTGTCTGTCTCACCTGTCTATCTCCACCTGTCTGTCTCATACCTGTCTGTCTCACCTGTCTATCTCCACCTGTCTGTCTCATACCTGTCTGTCTCACCTGTCTATCTCCACCTGTCTGTCTCATACCTGTCTGTCTCACCTGTCTATCTCCACCTGTCTGTCTCATACCTGTCTGTCTCACCTGTCTATCTCCATCTGTCTGTCTCATACCTGTCTGTCTCACCTGTCTGTCTCACCTGTCTATCTCCATCTGTCTGTCTCATACCTGTCTGTCTCACCTGTCTATCTCCCTCTGTCTGTCTCATTTGTCTGTATATACCTGTCTAACGTCCCACCAATCTGTCTCATACCTGTCCGTCTGTCTGTCTCATACCTGTCTGTCTCACCTGTCTCCCCCCCTGTCTGCCCCCTGTCAGACTGGAGTCCTCTGACAACGTCAACAAGCTGCTGCTGGTGGACTACACGGGGAACCGGCTGGTGGCGTGCGGCTCCATCTGGCAGGGCGTGTGCCAGTTCCTCCGCCTGGAGGACCTCTTCAAGCTGGGGGAGCCGCATCACCGCAAGGAGCACTACCTGTCTGGAGCCCGAGAGGCGGACGGGATGGCAGGTGAGCTGGGGGCGGAGCCAGGTGGAGCCTGAACAGGTAGAGCCTGAAGACTGTTGATGAATCATCCAGCTGATGCTAACCCATGCTAACGGTACATGCGGCTGACAGTTTACGAGCTAGCGAGCTAGTGAGCTAACGAGCTAGCGAGCTAACGAGCTAACGAGCTAACGAGCTCAGGTCCGTTCTGGGGGATCCTCTCCAGAACGTAGTCGGGTCCAGGATGTGTTGAGGCGTTGCGTTACTCGTTAGCGTTTAGTTTAGCATCTTATCGGCTAAAGTTGATTACTTTACAAGAGCTAATGCTACTCCTCTGCTTTCTCCTCCTTTCTCCTCATCCCCTCCTCCTTTCTCCTCCTTTCTCCTCCTCCTCCTGCTCCTCCTCCTTTCTCCTCCTTCCCACTCCTCCTTTCTCCTCCTTCTCCCCCGCCTCCTTCCTCCTCCTCCTCTTCCTCCTTCTCCCCCTCTTCCTCCTTCTCCTCCTCCTCCCTCCCCCTCCTCCTTCTCCTCTTCCTCCTCTTCCTCCTTCTCCTCCTCCTTTTCCCCCTTCTCCTCCCCCCTCCTCCTCTTCCTCCTTCTCCCCCTCATCCTCCTCCTCCTTTCTCCTCCTTCCCCCTCCTCCTCATCTTCCTCCTCCTCCTCCTTTCTCCTCCTCCTCCTTCCTCCCCTCTTCCCCTCCTCCTCCCCCTTTCCCCTCCTCCTCCTCCTTCCTCCCCTCCTCTCCTCCTCCTCCTCCCCCATCTCTCTCTCCCTCGATCTCTCTCTCATCTCTCCCTCCCCCCCATCTCTCTCCCTCCCTTCCCCCTATCTCTCTCTCCCCCATCTCTCTCTCTTTCCCGCCCTCCCCTTCCCCTCCTCCTTTTCCTCCTCCTTCCCCCTCCTCCTCATCTTCCTCCTTCTCCTCCCTCCTCCTCCTCTCCAGGCGTGGTCGTGGGCGAGGACGACTGGACGGCCGACCCGAGGAGGAAGAGGCCGGTGAAGGGCGGCAGCCGGCTCTTCATCGGCGCCGCCATCGACGGGAATCTGAGTACTTCCCGACGATGTCGAGCCGGAAGCTGGTGGCGGACGAGGAGAGCGTGAACATGTTCTCGCTGGTGTACCAGGACGAGTTTGTGTCGTCTCAGATCAAGATCCCGTCGGACACGCTGTCGCTCTACCCCGCCTTCGA